>JAUTDX010000643.1:0-78272 GCA_030844895.1 Ambrosia x helenae
AGGCTATAGGTGGGAGACATGAAAAACCTCATGTCTCAGTGCCACGTAGGCTGCCACATCACTTAGGTGGTGGTCGGAGACATGGGGTGTGGTGTGCAGACAGAACAACCCCATGTCTCAAGCATTAATATATTTTTTTTTGTTTTCTAATATTTTTTTATTAGTTTTATAAAAGTAATAAGTAAATAAAATAATGTTCAAACAAATACTAAATTATAAAAATAAAAATTACAAAGCATCCTAACTTAAAAAAAAAATTACAAAGCATCCTAAATTAAAAAAAAATTACAAACCATCCTAAATTAAAAAAAAAATTACAAACCATCATAATTTAAAAAAAATTACAATCTAATCGTCTTGTCCGTTGTTCCATATATATTCGATCAAGTCGGCCTGTAGATGATGATGGATGTGTTCGTTACGTAACGCGAAATCGTTTAACTCTTGTTGCGCTTCGTTTACCGGAATAGTATTCTCCTCCACCGCATTTTCATCGAACTCACAAATAGCTCGGCCTTCGTCTTCGATGATCATGTTATGTAGCACGATGCAAGCATACATACAATAACGTATTTTTTTGGTTGTGAAAGCACGTGTCGGGTTTGCGATGATGTGCCATTTTGCTTGTAGAACCCCAAATGTTCGTTCGATATCCTTTCGCGCCGCTTCTTGATACTTAGCAAATTTCTGTCTTTTTTCGTCGTGAGGGTGCTTAATACTTTTAACGAGTGTAGAATAGGTTGGGTATATTAAATCCGCTAGAAAATACCCGTGCTTGTACTCAACACCCGAAACTGTAAATTTTGTATCCGGACCGGTTCCTTTTCTAACATCATCAAACACCAAAGACTGATTGAGAACGTTAAGATCATTATTGGAACCGGGTACACCAAAAAAGGCATGCCAAATCCATAAGTCTTGTGACGCGGCTGCCTCTAAGATTATTGTTGGATGACCGTGATCGCCGCGATAAAACATGCCACGCCACGCATTAGGGCAATTTTTCCACGGCCAATGCATGCAATCGATGCTTCCGATCATCCCTGGAAAACTATGCTTCTCATGATGGTGCTGATACAACTTTTGGATATCATTGGAGTTTGGTTTGCGCATATATTTTGCGCTGTAGATCTTGACAATACGCTTGCAAAACTTATACAAGCACTCACGTGACACTCTTTCCGACATCCGTAAGTACTCATCCCATGAGTCGGATGCCGTCCCGTAAGCCATTTGCCGCAACGCTGACGTCATTCTTTGGTAAGTTGTGAATGCCGGTTTGCCTCTAGCATCGTACCGTAATGTAAAATACGGGTCACAACTCGCCAAATCATCGGCAATACGTATGAACAATCGACGACTCATTCGAAACCGCCGCCTAAACATCTCGTCCGTATACACCGGGTGATCGGCAAAGTAATCTCTAATTAATCGTTCATGTGCACCTACACGTACGTTGTAAATAAATTTAAAAAATATATTTGAAGAAAAATTATACGTTCCAAAAAAAAATACTTGCTACATATATATTATAAGAAAAAATTAAACGCTTACCCTCACGGTCTCTGTTTAAAGGCCCTTGTCTAAGTCGTGGTTGCGAGCTCACTTCTTCTTCTTCATCCGCCACGATTGTTTGTGCCGCTTCCCAAATCGCGTTAACAAAAAGCTGGTTTTCCTCGCTCGACGAAGATGAGGAATCAACCATTGGTAGGTAAGACATTTTGTTTGATAATTTTTTAAAGAAAGTAGAGGTTTTTTTGGTTGGTTTTGGTTGATTTATGGGGTTTTTTTTAGATAGATTGTGTTTAGATGGTTGAAATGGTATTAATTAAAAAACAAAAAAAAAAATAGCCGTTAGATAATATAGCCGTTGGATTTCAAAAAAAAAAAAAAAAAAAAAAAAAAATTCCTATTGGTCCGTCCGGTATGTCTCTAGGGGGACGGGGGGGACGGGGCAGGTGGGGGACGGGGCTTCCGGTGAGGTGTAGAGGGTGGGACGGGGCTGATTTTGGGGGACGGGGGTGTGGGCATGTCTGTTCACCGCCTAGCCTAACTAATTAAACGTGTAACACTTAGAAGAAAAAAAATCAGAATTTATCATTAACAATTACTAATTAATATACCCAAATGGTATATTTTGAATAATATTAATCACTCGAGAAACGTACCTTAAAATATACCAAGATATTACTCCATTATTGTATAAATAATAATAATAATAACAATAATAGCAAAATATAAGGCGTGAAGAACTCCGATATTCTTCCATACGGCAACGCGCTTTCAATATTTCCAAATCGCAATGGAGACAGACGTAACATTTTCTTTTCCTGCCTCTACGTTTGACCCCTTCCACCGTACTCTTGACCTTTCCTTTTCTTTTATAAACGATCGTGAAAGAGTCAAAGAATTTATTAATGTGAATTGGAGTCATGTTGTTCAATGTTTTCTTAATGTAGTTATAATTTTTCTATTTTATGACTGGTCCTAAAAGGCTAAAATGATATGGTGTAAGAGCATGTGTAGTGGGGGCTTTATATATAAAGCCCCTCTTTCTGATTGTCCACGTGGCAGCTAAGCTGAGTCAGCATGGAGAGAGAAACTGAAAAGGGGTGTAGTGGTAGGGGGCTTTATATATAAAGCCCCTATTAATATTTTATTATATCTTTTAAATTAAAAAAATAATAATAAAGAGAGGGTATGAGGTGTCAACCTCTGATTGGTGGGGCAAAGTGTTTCCGGGCGTTACTTAAATCACGCCAAAGTTGGTTTTTGTAAAATGGAGCCCCCCGTAGCGGTGTTGGGGGGGGGGGGCTATTTCTTTTTTGCCCTCAAACAACGCCCGAGTACGGGTGCTCTAATGGTAATGTATTGTTTCTCTATTCAGGAGATGGATAGTTCAATACAAACTCGTGTTATAAAAGTATTTAGGGCATGTTTGACAAATAACTTTTAGAGTTTATAGTTTTAAGCTTTTAGAAAAAAGTCCATGCTCAATAAGAGATTTTGTTTGGTTAAAGGTCGTGAACTTTTTTAGTTATGAGAAAAAACTCCATATTGAAACTAATAGCGTTTAAGAAAAAACTCCTCCTAACTACAAGTTTTTAATGAGTAAAATGACACAAATACTCATTTTCTACCATAAAAAAAAAATAAACAAACATGCATACAAGCTTTTATTTATGTCTATTTTGATCATTTATACATTTTATTAAAAGCTCTAGCTATTCTGTCAAATGCCAAAACATATTTAAAAAACTACATCTACCAACTAGTTTTGCCAAACATACCTTTAGACTAACTTCAACGTGCCTAAAAGTTGGCCGCCCGAGATGATGTGGCAAAGGAGGTGGAGGAGAGAAAACAACAGCAGGATAACGTGGCGGAGAGGGGATGTTGATGTCGCCCTTGCACGAGGGGCGCCTATGGAGGAGCTTTTGGTTTGTGATATGAAAGATGGGACCCACATGTCCGGCGCACGTTGCAAGGAAAGGGAGAGGGGCGGGACAACTGAGGTGGCACTAGGACCCTCAAATTGACTGGCATAGTGCATTTTTCTTTTATATATTTTTTAAAACGTTACTCTTAAAATTTTGGTTTAAATTCTTCACTAGGCACCCATATGGTATATATAGTATTTTAGTATTAAATCAACACTCGATGATACCATCTTTGTTTTAAAAATCGCGCTTGAGGCGCGCTTAAGCGCAAAGCGCACCTAGGTGTAAATCCGTGCGCCTTATGTAACCCTAGACGACACAGTGTACAAAAAGTGCAAGAAAAGCGCGCCTTTTGTACACATAATGTTTTTGTGCTTAAAATTGTTATACATGTAGCTAAAAAGGTTGTACATTTTAGTTAAATCATATATATACCTTATTTGTATCTATATTTTGAGTATATAATGCTAAAAAACCTCTAGCATATATAAAAAAATTATATAATTGTCTTGCGCCTCGCGTACGAAAAGCCCACCGCTTTTGCGCTTCGGTTTTAGAACTCGTCGCTTTTGTACGCTTCGCGCTTTTTAAAACCAAGGATACCATTTAAAATATATGGAACAGTTATGGAATAATGATTAAAAAAAGGATTACACAACTAGTGACAGATCGATGTGTTAATCATGGCATGTATTATAATAATGTACTCAAAGAAAAGATTGAACCATCTTAAAATTGTATTATATTATATACTATTTCAACATTGTTTTCGGTATACATAGTTGCCTAGTTGGGCATAAATAGAAATGCCGTTTCAGCGGTTTAAACACATGTAGCATAAAATATAAGTTTAGGAATTTCTTATAGTTTACGAGTTTCACCTTTCTCGTCTTAAGTATCTATATTAAGGTGAGTGGATAGCAACCCATTATAGTGGAATACCAAAATAATAGACCATTTAGAGTTTTCATTTTGGGTATCCCCAAACCATGCCCACCGGTATCACAAAATGTTTATAATCTTAAGCCCGGTGAGAGGTTGACTGTTGATATTGGCCTTTGGAACAACTTTTCGCTTTGCCGTTAGCGACTGTCAAAAGCATTCCATCCTCTTGTCGGATGGCGTTTGCCCAGGCGTTAACTGGGACCTTGCGCAGAGTTGTGGCTGCCCCTGGGTCTGTTGAGTCTTGGGTTAAGCTGTTGTTATTGCCTCGTTGCACTCTACATGTGATACGACCATCCTCTAGGCAAGAGCGGCGGTCTGGGAACCGCAAATCATTACAGTGCAGCAGTATTATGAGAGCTTTAGCTATTTGGAAAGACGGGAATGGGATTGAGGAGCTTGCCCTCCCGCTCCTAACGCAATCTACTGAAGGGTTAGTTAGGAGGCCCAACACCCAGCCTACCTCTGATAACGGGGGCAATGTCAAGCAATGTCTGCGGAAAGTCGCTGATGGCCATTTCACAGCCGCAGTTAAGGTTCTATGTTCCTCCGGGGTGGCTCCATTTGGGGATTCCACCTTGAAGGCCCTGATTGATAAACACCCCGTTACTGATCCCCCAACAGTGCCTAATGTCCTACCCACTGAGGGTGCCCTCCAGGTTGATGCGGATTGTGTGTTACGGAATATTAAATCCTTTCCTAAAGGGACTTCATGCGGGAGGGATGGCCTTAGAGCTCAACATATCCTGGATGCACTTTGTGGGCAGGGGTCCTCGCCGCCTTCTGATCTGCTATTGGCTATCACCGACGTGGTCAACATATGGTTGGGGGGGCTTTGCCCTAAGGTCCTTGCCGAATTTATTGCATCTGCCCCCCTGACTCCGTTGCTTAAGCCGGATAACGGGATTAGGCCTATCGCGGTTGGGGGCATTTGGCGAAGGTTAGTCTCTAAAGTCGCTATGCGTAAAGTCGGGAAGGAGATGGCGACATACTTGGGTGATCATCAATTTGGGGTTGGGGTTCCCAATGGGGCTGAGGCCATCCTTCACAGCGTGAACAGGTTTCTAAATGCGTTCCACGAAAAAGGATCCATGGTCATGCTCACGGTCGACTTTTCGAATGCCTTCAACCTGGTTGACAGGACGATTCTCCTGTGAGAGGTGAGCGTTCGCTGCCCTTCTATCTACCCCTGGGTTCGATTTCTTTATGCCCAACCTGCTAGGCTTTATGTGGGTGATACTTGTATGGGGGCATCCACCGGGGTCCAGCAGGGGGACCCGTTAGGCCCGCTTCTTTTCGCGCTTGTTCTGCACCCATTGGTTCATCAGCTGGAGGAGCGTTGTTCCCTCCCATTTCATGCTTGGTACCTGGATGATGGTACAATTATTGGAGAGGCCAAGGAAGTGGCTAAGGCTTTTGATATCATCCGAGCCGAGGGACCGAATTTGGGTCTCACGCTTAATATTAAGAAATCTGAAGTTTTTTGGCTATCGGGTAACATAGCGCAAGAGGAGCCTGGTTTATTTCCTAGCGAGATAGGGAGACCAGAGGGAGGTGTTAAGCTCCTAGGAGGGGCCGTTAGTCGGGATGAGGGGTATATTAGCTCTTTGGTCGTTAAAAGGGCTAAGAAGGCAACGGAACTAATGCTCTCTCTGCAGAAGTTGAGGGACCCCCAAAGTGAACTTTTGTTGCTTCGTTCATGTATGGGCGTTGCCAAACTGTTGTTTGGCCTTCGGACATGTCCACCGGCCATGGCCAATGAGGCTATAACCATTTTTGACAAAGGCCTTCGTGAAGCGGCGGAAGATATTGTGGTTTGTGGAGGGGCGTTCTTTGGGGATTTTCAATGGCGGTTGGCGTCCTTGCCGATTCGGTTGGGAGGGCTTGGTCTTAGTTCGGCGGAGGACGTGTCGGCCTATGCTTTTGTGGCCTCTCGGTGCAGTCCTGGGACCTTCAAGACCACATCTTAAGGAATAGCGGGTTAGTGGGGATGGACCTGGATTATGAGCTTGCATTGGACAACATTCGCAGCTCTCTCCCGGACTTTGATTTGGGCGGGTTTATGGATAAGGACACCGCCCCCAAAAAACCTCAAAAGATTTTGGCGAGTGCTTTTACCGGTAAAACCCTTCAGACAATGGGAGAAAAGTTTGTCATGTCCCCGCGCCAGAAAGCTGTGTTTGAATGCCTTAAAGGAGCGCATGCCCAAGATTTCTTGACTGTCCTTCCCATCGATGGGCTTGGGCAACACATGTCGGCTGTTGAATACCGGGCTATCCTTAAGTATAGACTTATGATTCCCATGTTCCCAGTTGATGAGCCGTGTCCAGTTTGCAAAAAGGCTTGTTTAGATAAATTTGGGGAGCATGCCCTTCACTGTAAGGAGCTGCCAGGATTTAAATACAGACATGACCTGGTCAGGGATGTCCTATGGGACGTCTTACGAAGAGCAGGGATTTCAGCCAGGAAAGAGGCCCCGGTTAATTTTTTGACGGATCCACTTGAGGGGCGGTCCACCCTAAGACCAGCAGATGTCCTTGTGTTTGGGTGGACGCAGGGCAAGCACGCGTGCGTTGATCTCACAGGGGTGTCTCCTTTGGTGGGACTTCGAGATTCGGGGTTTGTGGCAGGGCAGGCAGTCTTAAAAGCTGAATCCAAGAAAGTTGACAAACATGAAGCTGCTTGTCTTGAAAACCAACACGTCTTTGTGCCCTTCGCTTTTGACACATTTGGGGGCCTTGCTCCCGAAGCAATCCAGTTTTTAGATCGAGTGCAAAAGGTGGTGCAGAGTAACTCTCCTGCGGCCAAGGACACGAGCTTTATATTTAATAGAGTAGGCTTTACTATCCAAAAAGGGGTTGCGGCGCAGCTTGTTGCCCGTCTACCCGCGCCTGACTTGTAATTCTTGTTGGTATTGATTATAGTATTTAAATATTTATAATATCATTTCAATTAGAATTATCTTTGAATCATTGAACGTGTAAGCTATGGACTAGACTAGTTCATGAGATGAACCTAGTCGAGTCAGAGTCAGCTTAAGAGCGTCTTTAATTTTTTAATGAGTCAACTTAGTCAGCTTCGGCTTAAAATAATCAACCAAGTTAAAAACAAGATCTTGATCTTAATTCGACGATTCGACGAACCAACTCGGTTCACTAAGTTTCTAAAAGTTAAGTTTGATAATTAATATGAAGACTAGGATTGTTGATCTTAGGCCTGATTATTTTGGGATTGTTTGATTAGACTTAAGTTTATGAGCAAGCTGACCTAGGTTCGAGGTCCGCTGATGTACAAACCAATCCCCCTTGGGTTTAAACATTTACAAACCGGGCCGATTTCAATTGAGTTTGGAGCCACATACTATTCAAACAATCCTGATACGAACCATCTAGTAATTAGATAAAGCATTGTTCTGATCACTTAGGGGTTGTTTGGTAATCTCTGAATGGTCATTAAAATGCTACATCTGAATGGTTCATAGTTTTTTAATGGTTAAGATGTCATCTTAAGTATGAATGGTTAAGAGGTAACATCTCAATGGTTGCCTTTTAACTATTCAGAGTTAAGGTTACCTCTTAATCATTCAGAGATTATGAACTATTAAGAAGTAGCATCTGAATTGTTATTAAGAAGCTACCAAACAGCCCTGTTGTATACTTGCACCCAAACATTGAATAAAGAATAAATTAACTCAATATACTTTCACCATATGTCGTAATATCATTAGAGAAAGTATAGGATACAAAGTATCCTTAATGTACAAAGTGTAAGAAGCCATGAGAAATTGCCACTTGTCAACCTAACCTAACCATGATTAACCTAATTAAACTATATTTAAACTCAATTGTAGTTAAACCAAGGACAAATCAGTAACCTAGACTCCTGCAACACCACTACCAGATCCAAAGCCCTTAAAAGCCCCAACACAGATCCAAATCGCAGACGACGTTTCTCCGACCATTCCTTCACTTCCGGTCATCTTCTCCGGTTGAGTTTCTCCCCGCCGACACAATTCCGGTCATCACCTTCTCAAACCCAGAAAAGAATTGGTTCCAAGACCTTGAATAATTGTGCAAGCATGAAGCTGTTTCAAAGAATGAATATCTTGACAGTACTTAAATGAATGAGCCAATTTTTGTGGTGAAAAAGAAGGGTCTGAAGGTATTGTTTCTGCCCCGACACCACGACCACCCACGATCCTCACCTTCCTGTTTCAGTACCAATTACGACGATTTTCGGCTTATAAAAAAGTGAATACTCTATCGGTTAACTTCATCCATGTCAAAATCGACTTCACACCCAAACCAGGCACATCTCCTTTGTTTTGCAAAGCACTGATAATGACAGGAAGAAGAAGAAGAAGAAAGCTGCTTGTAAGAGGTTTGAATAGGGGAAAAAAGTGAGGAAAATGTGAGTTTTAATTATACTGAATGCGTTTTACAAAACCAAGTGCGTTTTACAAAAAAAAAACAAGTGCGTTTTATAAAAACCAAATGCGTTTTACGAAAACCAAGTGCGTTTTACAAAAACCAAATGCGTTTTACAAAAACCAAGTGCGTTTTACAAAAACCAAGTGCGTTTTATAAAAAACCAAGTGCGTTTTGTAAAAACTAGTTTAAATAGTGCTTAAAAAACCAAATGCGTTTTATAAAAAAACCAAGTGCGTTTTATGATTTTCTGTTTAACAGTTTCTGATCTTCATTGTCTGAAACTTTTTTGAAAGCCATTTTTTCCTTTAATTCTTCTTCTATTATCAACATTGTTCGTTTCTGTGAATAATACATGCGTTGATAGTGATTTTTGAATATGATTCGACTAATTTTATCAATTGAATTATCATACTCTGTTTTTTTTCTATTTTTTTGCAAATACGTTTTGATTTTGTTTGTAATCGAATTGTTTAATCATTCTGAACGTTTAATCGAGTTGAAAACGATGAAAAATCAGGTTCAATAGATGAAAATTTTTGCATCGATTATGTCTGTTGTTATGGTTTCACAGAAATTTAAACGTGTTTTTCCTAATTTACCCTAGGTTAGATTAACCCAAATATGATTAGGATTGTTAATTACCATCTTGCCACCGCCTAAATCTAATGGCTGAGAATGCTTCTTACACTTTGTATGTTAAGAAACTTTGTACATTAGCCTCTCTCATATCATTATATCAAAATTTTCCACACACAACCCGACAACCGGCTCCAAAATTTTCCAAACGTATAGGTGTCACGGTTTACTTGCAAGTCATAATATTCAACACTCAAAAATACCAATCAGCCCCTTAAAATTACGACATAGTCAATTTACCCCCCTAAAACTTCTTTATATATTCAACCATCATCTCCACATTCAACTCACACAAACACAAACCCATTCAAACACACACAACAATGGCTTCCTCTGTAACCCCAACGCCGTTGTTGAAAGATGAGCTCGATATCGTCATCCCCACCATTCGAAACCTAGATTTCCTCGAGATGTGGAGACCCTTCTTCCAACAGTACCATCTCATCATCGTACAAGATGGTGACCCTTCTAAGGTCATTAAAGTCCCTGAAGGCTTCGATTACGAGCTCTATAACCGTAACGATATTAATAGGATTCTGGGTCCTAAAGCTTCTTGCATCTCGTTCAAGGATTCTGCTTGTCGGTGCTTTGGGTATATGGTGTCTAAGAAGAAGTATATCTTCACCATCGATGATGATTGTTTTGTAAGTTTTGTTTTTACCTTTGTTTTATGATACCCTTTTGTTTATTTATCGATTAGGGTGATAATTTTAGATGGGCTTAGGTTATTAGATGAATTTCAAAACAGAGATTTGAATAAGTCATGTTTTTAAGTTCAATTATGTTTGATTATTATTGTTTTTGTTAATATTATCGCCGATCTGGGTATGTTTGACTTGGATCTGGGTTTTTAATATTTATATGTAACTGTAATAATGAGATCTGTTAGTTGATCCATGATCTGGATGTGTTGGTGGTTCTGTTAGATCATGCATACTAAGTGTTTGATAAAATGCCTCACTGAATGATTTGGTAATGTAAGGTGTTTATGATTATTAATTTGGGTTATGTTTTATGTGTTTTGTTAATTTAAAAGGTTGCTAAAGATCCATCTGGTAATGATATCAATGCACTTGAGCAACACATCAAGAACCTGTTGAGTCCATCAACACCTTTTTTCTTCAACACCTTATACGATCCGTATAGAGAAGGCGCTGATTTCGTCCGTGGCTACCCGTTTAGCCTCCGTGAAGGTGTCCCGACCGCTGTTTCACACGGTCTATGGCTTAACATCCCGGATTATGACGCCCCGACTCAGCTTGTGAAGCCTCGTGAACGAAACACTCGGTATAAAAACTTAATCTTGATTATTTTATATTTCCCAATTCTGCATCAAAATCATATTTTTATTAATCTTTTTTATGTAATTATCTTTAACCAGGTTTGTCGATGCGGTTTTGACCATTCCAAAGGGAACCCTCTTCCCAATGTGTGGAATGAACCTTGCTTTCGACCGTGAGCTCATCGGTCCAGCAATGTACTTCGGCCTCATGGGTGACGGTCAGCCAATTGGTCGCTACGACGACATGTGGGCTGGATGGTGCATGAAGGTAAATCTCCATTCCGCGTTTTGTTCACTAAGACATTTTATCGAACACTTGGTGTCCATATTGACTAACATTAATTACATTATTATCTGTGATATAAACAGGTGATCTGTGACCATTTAGGATTGGGTGTGAAAACAGGTCTGCCATACATCTGGCACAGCAAGGCTAGCAACCCATTTGTTAACTTGAAAAAGGAATACAAGGGTATCTACTGGCAGGAGGAGTTGATCCCATTCTTCCAAGCCGCCACATTGCCGAAAGAGTGCACCACGGTTCAGAGCTGCTACAAGGAGCTCTCGAAACAGGTCAAGGCTAAGCTCGGGAAGGTTGACGACTACTTCAACAAGCTTGCGGACGCAATGCTCACTTGGATTGAGGCTTGGGATGAACTCAACCCATCTGCTAAACTCCCTAATGGCAAGTGAATTGAATTGAAGTGAAGTGTTAGGGTTTCACTTATAGTTTATTGGTAGTGATATATGATTTATCAGCCTCTCAGTGCTGATAAGACGGGATTTATCATTTTATCTTATATTTATCTTTGAGTTATTCTTTTGAAGTTTTAAACATTTAAATTTTTATGGAGGTTTTATTTATTATTATTCACCTTTTTTGTGATTCATTATCATCATGTGTTTGCCTTTAAGGTGATTTGAAAATCTTGAAATGATGTTGAAAATGTTTAAAAATCTTTGTTGTCTTTAAGTAGTCCCCACAAGTTAATCATTAAATCATCTCTAATGGCAAGTTTTTAGAAATTTGTGGCCCTTGTGAGGCCGATGTGAAGGCGAGAGGGGGTACGCATGTTCGTGTTCGTTATAATTTTTGTCCTACGATTCATTAAAAACGCTCGAAGAAATAAACTTGTGATTTAACTATGTTTGAGCGAGGCTAAAAACACCCCTATGTGTTGAACACGGCTTGTATAAGATAAAAGGTAAAGTGATGATGTGACTGATTTAGTAAAGATTCAATTTAAACAATGATAAATTAGTGTAATGGTGAATCTGCCAATGAGATTGCCTTCACATGACAACAACAATCACATGACAACAACAATGTAAGTGATGACAATTGACAATACAAATCTTATTAGAAAAAATAGATGGATCTAGATTGAAGGAGAGTACAACGAACAGCCTTGCAAATTCTGTTTTATCCTTGTTTGTAATGTCAGTCGGTTAGATGTATATGAATCAGATTCCAAAATAACAATTATTGTAAGTAGGGCACCTCCATTGCAGAACAATGAAATGACAAGGGTGTTTGTATTGTGGTGTTAAGTAGGGCACCTCCATTGCAGAACAAAAAAAATTAATTATAGACTTGTTTAAAAAATATAAAGTCTTTGTATTGTATAATCGTTAAAGCAATATGTGCATATTTATGATTTTTTTTTCTCTACTTAAAACTGGTATTTATTCTCTACCTAATTTGGTATTGTATTAGACAATCATCATTTACGTATTCATTTGGTTTGTCTTTGTCACGAGGTATCTCGGGTAGTCGTGTCCATCCCCAACATACGGTGTGTTTAATTATCTATTTTCTTATTTTAAAATTTCTGCTACTTATTTATGGTTGTTACTTGTTAGATGGACATGCAATAAATAAATTCATAATGCAATCAATTTATGACAAGAAACCAAGCTAACATGAAATTCGAATATCCAGTGGCGAAGCTTGACCCAAACTTCGGGGGGTCGGAAGTCAACGGGAGGTCAGAAATCACTAGGTTCGGGGGGTCGAAAACCAGTTTCGGGGGGTTAAAACCTTATGTACCAAAAAATTTCTATACGAATACTATATAATCGGAACTTCTAAGCGAAAATTTCGGGGGTCGGCCGCCCCTTAAGAGCTACGCCCATGCGAATATCCGAGTTTGATCCAAACGGGTCTAGTTTAGTTTCGGGTCGAGCCGATAGCCATGTTTAGTTAAACTGATTGGGTTTGGGTCTACACAATGGGTTTACGGGTTCTAAGAAAATAGAACTCGGAAGGCAAATCCACCGAAGGGTCTTTGGTCTAGCAGTTCAATATTAAGTTGTTGGATAAGATTTTGACGTTTAAAAAAATAGAGTTTAATCTATGTGACGTACAAAAATAATGTAATTTAGCAGTAGAATAGAGACTAGTGAGTGTATAACTTGCCGTTAAAAAAAGGACAAATCCATTGCCTTATGAATTTTTTTTGTTTCCAAGAACTTAGCACACTTCAATCTCCCATAACAAACAATAATAGAAATATGATGAAATTTAAGCATTTTCCATAATTCATGGCTATACAACTATATCATTAACTGCACATTTTCTTCAATGATACTGAACCTAACATTAATGTTGGATTTTAATATTACTAGATGAGTTGTATTTGGTAAAGGACTTAACCCTGTTTATGAAGGAGTAATTCTATTTGGAGTTAAGTGGGTTCAAGATAATGCTAATAGGTTTAGATAAGTATTAGTATTTTATTTAAATTAGGATTTGGTTATCTAATTTGGGTTTAATATTTATTTAATTGGTGTTTGAGTTATACTAGGTTTAGGTTTAGTTTAGTATAAATAGATGGTTAAGGTTATTGTAATTAGTGTCCTCAATAATAAAAGTGTTCTTTGTGTTTCGATTGAGGCCTGATTTTCCAGCAATTGGTATCAGAGTTTGGCGGTTTTGAGAGTCGTTTTCGCGAAGGGGGAGCCGCCCCTCATGGGGCTGCAACGGCAATTATCAGCCGTAAGTTTGTTGATTGAAGGTAGTAAGGTCACAGGATTCGACAATTCATGTCCGTGAGGGTTCTTTGCATTTAATAAAGGTCGGTGCACTATGGTTTGCATGAGATTAGTTTGGACTTGAAATTAGCCAATGAGTGGTCAGTTAATATTTCGCATGTGCATGTTGGGTGAATTTATGTATTCTACACATGGGCTTATGAACATCAAAGGTTGGTGCTCTATGTCATTCGGTATTTACGATGCTAGATATATTTTTGTGGTGGGTGGTTACCTGGTTAAAATATATCTAAAGTAAACATGGGATTAATCGAATTTGGTGGAGATGATTCTAACATCAGGGTGTCAATCGAGGTCGGGTTTCGAAAGCTTCTTAGCCGTGAAGAAAAAAACAACGGTGTTCTTTTTCTTGGGCAGGTTACAAACCAACGTATTTGGGTGCAACAAAACGAGATCAGCAGGGACTGAAGGGGGTTCGTTTAGCAACCAAAGAAGACAAAATAACGGTGGCTTGTCGTGTTGGGGGTCGATAGCAACGGGTGCAGATTGATCAGGGAAGTTTTTCGTATAAAAATCCAATCAAGGTTACTTTCATTTATGTGGTTCACATGGGGAAAAGGGAGATGGTTTTGTTGTTCAGGTGGTGACCCGTGATTGGTTCAGAGGTGATGAACATGATCGCAGTAGCAACTTTCAATCCAGGTTTGATCGTGTTTTATTTTTGTCAGTGACTCTTTCTTGCCAAGGAGGAAAATCGCAGCGCGGGGCTCGAATTCTTTTGGCAGAAAAACCAACGGGCGTGTCGTGGGAAAAACGAAAGAGCGAGGGGCTTAGGAATTCGTTTGGCGACCGAGGGGCGTATCAACAGGTGGTTGGTGTCTTTGTTGGTGGTTGATATTAGCGGGGCATATCAAGGAGGAGTGTGACAAGGTGGTAAAACTATGATCATAGAAGGGTTCAACCGGTTTTGGTATCAAGTAAAGTGCAATGGGCACTCAACTGTGAAGACTTTGGACGTGGCCGAGGTAGAGGTCAGGGGGTCCGGGAAAGGTCGAGATTATCCAGGAAGAACTTGGATCAACGGTGCGGATGTGAGCAAATGGATCCAAATTAGGATTAAGGGGGTGAATGAAGGAGTAATCCTATTTGGAGTTAAATGGGTTCAAGATAATGCTAATAGGTTTAGATAAGTATTAGTATTTTATTTAAATTAGGATATGGTTATCTAATTTGGGTTTAATATTTATTTAATTGGTGTTTGAGTTATACTAGGTTTAGGTTTAGTTTAATATAAATAGATGGTTAAGGTTATTGTAATTAGTGTCCTCAATAATAAAAGTGTTCTTTGTGTTTCGATTGGGGCCTGATTTTCCAACAGTTTGGCCTATGATACAAACTAGATTATATCTCGGAAGCTTTCCGGGATAGATAAATTTAATATGAAGTGATAAAATATGTGTTATGATGTAATATATAAATTAATGTATTATAATATGAGAAAACAACAATTTTAATCATGTGAATAAGAATAAAAAATGCATATTAAAAAGAATATGTGGATGAGGAGCAGAATTAGATTCAACCATTGCAGGGCGTGATTGAGACGGTGGTCTTGAAGGTGTGACTTTTTTTTTTGAAAATGAGTAGTTTTTAACCTATTCTGTTATTGATGGAAATAGAATTGCTAGTTTGAATATTATTAGTGACTTGCCTAGACATAATTAATGAATTACCTAAACACATTGTGTTTTTTTCCTGTATATCAGACGTTAAATTCCCCAACTCTTCATATCCTTCGTGTGAAAACCCTTAATACTCATCGTCGTCGTCGTCGTCATCATCATCATCATCATCATCATCATCATCATCATCATCATCATCATCATCATCATCAATGTCTTCATCGAATTCCTCTTCAATGTCGATGGTATATTGTTCGTGTGGGGTGGTTGCAATACTTAGAACCTCGTGGACATTAAGAAATCTAGTTTGACACTTTTACTCGTGTCCGGTGAATGTAATTTTTTTCTCGATTCACACTCTCTATTCTTCACATGTTGGTTTAATTTCTTTAATTTTGTTGATAAGCATAAAAAATTGTCAAAGTTTAATTGGATGGGCTAAATAAACAATCAATTAATAGCATTCCAATTTTGTTAAGATCAAATCATGAGCTACAAGCTTCAAACAACGAGCAACAGGATACAAACAAGCAACTTGAACCAAAACTAAGAGTGAGTGAAGTTGAATCAAGAAAATTGAAAACATATTTGTTTTTTTTTCTTGAATGATAATTTTTATAGTTGTTGCTAAGTTGTTTATGTAATGCAAATGATGTATTTGGTTTGGATACTGTTGGAAAATGTAATGGAATGGATTTTTTTAGTCATTTAACAAATGTTGTCGAATGCAGTCTATTTGATTTGAAAATGTTGTTTGTAGCATTTGCAGCTTAGGAATTATTTACGGTTTGTAGCTAATGAATTATTAACAATTTGAAAGATTTGTAGGGTTAGGATCAAATACACAGTGAAAGAAAAATAGGAAGTCGTAGGAACGGTATCAAACGGACTCCGATTGAACTCATTCAAGCGGCATTGGAACCGTCTTATCGAACCCTACGACGTCGGTTTTTAGGTCTTCATTTTTTGGAGTTTTTAGCTTGTAGTTTTTAGAATGTCTTATATCATTGTGTCTTTTATGTACCATTGTGTCTTTTTCTTATTTTCATCATTGTGTCATTTTTTCAATTCATTGTGTCTTTTTTCTTCAGTATTGTGTTATATTTTTTGGCATTGTGTTATATTTTGTGGCTCATTGTGTCATATCTCATTATCTATTGTGTTTTTTGTATCCTTCTCACCCTTTTCATTTTTTGTAGCCTTTGTAGAATAACCCAACCCAGATTTGTAAACCCGTTATTTACAGCTGCATTTTGGAATAACAATTTGCAGATGCATGTTGGTAAACTGCATGTTGAACATGAAATGTCAATATTTGCAGCTACATTCTGGAACAAGGTAGGATACGCATCTGCTTTTGCAAAAATAAAAAAAAAATCAAACTTAATACTTAACAACGATCTAATTTTAGGGTTTTGGGGGATGACTGAAAACATACCATAGATGAATTCAATATAATACTAATCTTCTTCACTTCGAATGTGATATCCACCTCCTTTGTTCATCGCCAGAGTAGGTTCGATGATCTTTGTTCGCTTTAATGTGATATTGGTTGTTGTTCGCTTGATTTCAAAGTAGGCATGTAATGCAAAGACAGGAAATTTGAATGGGTTCATGAATGATTGTTTGGACGTTTAACATCTGATATATTGGGTTAAAAGTATTGAGAATTGAAATGACAATAATACCCTCACATGCCAAACATGTGAAGGCACTTAACATTAACATAAATGTTGTAACCTGTAAATTTTGGCAAACGTAAATAACGTTTTCAGTAATCTTGTCTTATCTTACATGGTGTTACAGCCACATGTTTCTTCGACCTTGAATACTTGAGTTGTCCTCGTCATCGCCTGGCCAAAGGGACGGGGGCATTTCATATTCTCTGTTATTTAAAGCATTGTCGTTTTTACCCTTGTCGCTTTCCACCAATAGGCTTCACGCCACATCACTTGATCCACGGTTATCGTCATAGGTCTCATGGTCATCAAAGTGCCCTTTTGTTTGCTGTATTTTTTCTTGCAACAATAACGTATGTGCAGGGCCGGCCCAAACCCAATTATTTTGAGGCTAGGGCTTTGGGCCACCAATTTTTTTTTTAGGTTTGTATATGTAAATGGGTCGGATTGGGCCTATTAGATGTCTCTGATTTACAGCTTTGATAATACAACTTATACACGAAGCGGGCCTATTCATTCTACCATTGGATTCCTGGAAACAAACAGACAACAAATGCAATGCCTATTTGTTGTAATCTAGGGTTTAATACCCTCTGCATCGAGAATAAACGAATCATCAGCAAGTTGTACTAGGTTATTCACTATTCTATGCTTTCCTAATTGTGTAATTGAAATTTGTGTTTTGTTGAGTGTATTTTGTGATTCTATATTGCCATTGAGTTTGCTATTTGTGATAGATCTCCAGAGGCAAAAGATATATTTTAATTAATTATTTGATTTAGGAGGTGGTACATTTGATGTTTCAGGTGAGGGGATTTGGGATAATTATGTTTCTTATGTTTTTATGCTTTTAAATTTGAATAATCTTATTTGACCTATGATGATTCGAGTAGGTTTTAGTAAATGTGGTTTTGCTGCTTTTGCTTTTTATATAATTCTTTTTACTTGGTTGCTAACATGAATTTATGTAAATTGGGGTTTAGGGTTATAAATTTTGAAGTTTTATAAACAGTCTTATTCAAACATGTGTTTAAGGTTATGCTTCTTGAATTTAGTGGTGTGTACTTGTGTAGTCAGTCCTATTCAGTTATTTTTTTTGGCATAAAGAACCATTTATCTTGCCTCTTGTTCATTCGCACATACTATCAAACATGTTTTTAATGTTTCTCATGTTTGTCGAATGTTGTTCTTGAGGTTGGTGACGGAGTATTTGAGGTGCTTTCTAGTTTCTACTTCTGGAGATACACATTTGGGTGGTGATGATTTTGATAAAGTTAGTATTGTTTTGGAACCAATATGGGTGTCTATTTACTACTACTGTTTGTATTATTCTAATGATTATTGTTTTATATATATTCTCTTCATTAAAATTTTAAATGTTGAATACTTCAGTAGTTTAGCCATTAGCCATACAAAAAAGATGAATCAATCATATGCTAGGCTAAGCTGGCAAGTTGGTCGTGTGTGGTAATGGGTTAGACTGAAGGGTTAATCATGATTGTTCAGGGCTGCAATAGTGAACCGAGAAGGGTGTAGTTTATAGGACTCACCACCCCATGAATGCGAACCTGCAACAATGTTTTTTTAAGGTCCTAAAATTTTGCTTCGCTTTAGGCCACCAAATTGGTTGAGCTGGCCCTGCGTATGTGCCACACTGCCACGAATTGAAACTAAATCAATATTTCAAATGCGGGCTTGTGAAGTGTTGTAGGTTCAAATTGTCACTATCTATAAGGGAAAATTATAAGAAATGGCACAGCTTAAAACCGACAATTTGGAACGAAACCTTCCTACTCTCGAAGACAAATTCCTTCGTCTTGAGCCCCACTTTGACTTCGAATTATTCTTTACTAATATTCTGCTTTTCTTTAACTCAGTTTTTAATTGTAATTCACCTACCATGGAAATGCATCGATTTGATTGCATAATTGATAATTCAATGATAAATTGATAACTCTTTTGATATTCAAATTTCAAAATTTGATATTATATTTCAAATTTAGAACCTTTGTAGAAATAGTTATGATGTGAGATTTACCCCATTTTACCAGACTCAAGTTCAGAAGGTTTTAGACCAAGAACCATAAAAATACAACCTTTATGAAGACAACAATCAGTTTCTGTAAATAAAACGTATACATGATATACTGTTGCGTAACTTCTGGATTAAGTTGGTGTTAATGGCAAAATGGTCTGATAGGTTCTTAAGGTTGTGTGTAGTGGTGGGAGGTTATGGTATTAAAATATTAAAAAGTAATAGAAGGAGGGTTATGAGGGGGTTATGGAAAAAGAGGGTGTAGTGGGAAGGGGGGTTATGTGGGGGTTATAAATGATTGGATAATTATTGTAGTGGGAAGGTGTAGTGGGAAGAGGGTGTGGAAATTAATTAAAAAATAATATAAAAGTGATTTAAACAAAGAAAACGCCCGCCATGTGTATGGCGCCAGCCATCGAAAACGCCCCATAACTCCCAAGGGGGCGGTGTTCGGGGCGCTATGGGGCAATAAAATATTCAGAACGCCCCCCCATGGCGCCCCACTACACACAACCTAATAGTATAAATGGGACTGTAATGTCATGTAACTAACGACGATATAAGCAGTGGCGAAGCTTGACCCGAAGGTTCGGAGGGTCGGAAGTCACTAGTTTCGGGGGGTCGAAACCCTATATTTCCAAAATTTTCTATACGAATACTGTATAATCGGAACTTCTGCGCGAAAATTAGTGGGGGTCGGCCGCCCCTCCCCGCCCCAGATGCGCCCCTGGATATAAGTGATAACATAGTTATAGATGTATTTTATTTAAATTGGCAATTTTCGTAATTTTTTTTTATTTGTATATGGGCTTAAGGCAAACCCACCAACGTGCTTGAGTTTGGGCCTTTTGGGTTTAGCTTCTGCTGGGCCGTAGTCACTTATTGTTCAACACTTCAACCGAGTCCAAAATTCTTGCTGCACAAAATTGTTAATATAAAAGTTGTTTACAATGGAATATTGTTTCCAGCAAATGACATTACTTGTTTAATCGAGAACCGTGAGAATTATTTTGAACTACTCATATTTCTAAGCTAATTCTTTTTGGGCTTAATCGAAGGGTGTTTCTTTCTTTTTGCTTTTACATTTATACTTATGTGTATAATATCATTTTTTTATTATACATATGTGCATACTGTCAACATATATTTATGATATTTTTTAAATTTAAACACGTATGCATACGTCTGTACAACAGAACAACATATTATTAACTATAATCTTCCTTTATAGATACGTTCGGTTCCTTGACACCGGAGGCGGTGCGGTTTTTGGCTCGGGTTCAACGAGTAGTGCACAACAACTTTTTCAACCCCCAAGGGCAGGGTTTTGTTTTTAGCAGATTGGGATTTTCTATTCAAAAGGGGGTGGCAGCGCAGCTTGTTGCCCGCCTACCTACCATCCTTATGTAATTTACCTTTTTTTATCAATGGAAATTTAAATGGTAAAAAAAACATATCTATATATATATATATATAAAAGAAAAGACCTTTGCTGACGTGGCGTGCAATGGAGGCCTCAACCTTATGCCACGTGGCATCATAATGGAGAGTTTTTGGTGTTTTTAAATTGTTTCCTTTTTTAATTAAATTGAGTTATTTTAGGAAAAAAGAATTTAAAAATAAATTTAAAATTTTCTCTCTCATATTTCCTCCCATAACTTTTAAACGTTTATATATTTTATATACGGGATTTTTTAAAGAAAAAAATTACACCAAATTAACGAGCGTTTTATTATCTTTCCAACGAGTACCATAGTGCTATATAAAAAACGGAGAAAAAATCGACTATTTTTTGTGGGGTTTCGTTCATACAGGAAAAAAACACACAAAGTGTTCATGTTATCACGTAAAATTAGATTTTGTGGGGAATATGAGTTATTACTGATTAGAATACTATAAACATGCAATGATTGGAAGATTTTGTGGTTAGTTAACTTGAGCCATTTGTAATAGGTTATCACGTAAAATTAGATTTATCAACCCCGGGACCTCCCGGGGTAATCAGCTAGTATGTATATAAAAACAGAGTAAAGATCAAATACAAAGTGTTTTTTTGGTAAGAACTGTGAGAATCAAAGGGGGTAAAAAAATTTTATTTTTTTTTTAGAATTTTTTTTCCCATGTGCTTAGACATACTTTCTAGATGAATAATACAAAAAAAATTTAATTTTTTTAGTGTAATTACGTCATTAAAGTAAATACATTAGTTTATACTAGAGTAATTATGTAATTACTCTACACGTAATTACTCTACACCAATTTTTTTTTTAGTTTTCAATACTATAATACATGTTCAACAATATGGGGAAAAAAAATTCGATAAAAAAATACCCTCATTTGATTCTCACAGTTCTTACTAAAAAAATACTTTGTACAAGATCTTTACTCTATAAAAACAATATGTACATATATGCACAATACTTATTTTTTCTAATTTTAGACATCTATTTGTTCTTACAGTTCTCAACAAACCCAGTGATTCTTACGTGATCCTAATCAGTAATTAACTCGTTACTTAATTTAAATAAATTCTGATAACTTCAAAACTTAAAATTTAGCACCGGAAAATAGAGTTATAGTTTGACATATCATTTATGAAAATAATAATAAATAAATTAATTGTATCAATAACTAGTGACTAAACTATAAAACAATATGAAAAAAAAACTCGTATGAGAAGTGATATAGGACAAAATTGCAATCCGTCCTAGTATCACTCAAGCTGGGCACGAATTAAAAAAAGTAACAGAGAAATACAAGATATATCATATGTACTATTCAATAACTAAACCATTACATATAGCTACCTTTAACGGGGAAATCTAGCATTTTTAGTCAAATTGTAAACTAAGAATATAAATGCGACAATTAAGAATTTAAACGCGACACTTAAGAAATTAATATGACAACTATTATATTAAACTAGTAGGTAGCCCGCGCGTTGCAGCGGGTTCGTAAATTTTGTAGGAGGGGAGGAGGGGGGGGGGGGGGGGGGCTGCTCGTTATTCCCTTTAGTTCTCCATGTACATTTTGACTTTTTGGCCAAACTTGTTATTGGTATCAGTTTTGTGAAGGTATCAAAATTTTCTTGCATAACAAACAGATTGTTACACATTACACATTGTCAAGATGAAGAATACTTTGCTTGACTGCATTAAATTGGCACCCATTTTTGAACTGTATATTAGTTTTGATTGACCAAAAGAAAGTCAAAGTTAATCTTTAAATTGAGAATAAGTGTACCTGTGTAAGTTTAATATCAAGAATCCTTTGAACACCATCTATAGCTTTCCCTCCAGCTTGTTTTACCAAATAACTCATCGGTGCACATTCATACAATAACTTCAAATTCCCATTTTTCGCCTTAGCATTGTCAGGGTTCCCATAGATGCCACCCTAAAGCAACATTCTGTGTATTTCACCAACAAGACACCCGATGTATTACTTAAAAGTAAATACTGTATTAAATATAATTACAAAAATTATACTACTAAAAGAACAATCTTTTATTATTTTAATTTAAAACAATCTAGAAGGTTGTTAACGTTGGAATACACCTTGGTCAAGTTTCAAGTGGCTTTATTTTACCCACTGATATTTAGTTTTACCCGTTTCACCAGTTAGAGAGATAAAAAAAAACCAAACCCGCCTAATTTAAGGTAAATGAGTCATACTCTGAAGGGCAACAAATACACAACTTTTCTGAATAAAAGAGAAGATATGAACTGAAAGGATGACTTACAGTTCTTTCAAGTCCAGTGAGGATCATTTTATCGCATTCAATAATGCCACACTTTCTGATTTGACTGAAAAGCACAAACAATATGTAACTGTTAGCAAGCATAATTTCATAAGTAAGAACACATTAAAGTGAGGTGCTTTTATGAGAAATGACAACTTTACCCTAACTCCATTGCTATAATCTTGAAGATATGTCGAAATGCTAGTCGAATATCAGGTAGAGCGTCAGCTAACTGAGTAACTGGAGATTGAATATAAGCTATTTCTGTTAATAACTTGATAAGACGACATCCCAGCTGTATAAAATAGACAATTTTATTATTAGTAGCCATTAAGCATAAACCTCACTACCATACTCCCTGCACCCCATGATAATTGTCTATTTTTATTCCTATTCAACATTAATACAATTTTTACAGTTAAAAAGATTTAGAATATTTAGGAGTAGGCCCTCCACAAACAGATGCCCTAAAAGTCAACATTAGAAAAGGTGAACCTCAGTATCATAAGCATATTAGTACCAATTAACAAAGACCTCCATTAAAAAACATACCTCCAATGTGCACCCCGAAAACAAAAGCCCGAGCAAAAGGTACATCATATGCAAATGTGATCAATTCAGATGCATTCTTCATTAAACCCGTGAAAGCACTCGAAACATAGGTTGCTAAATCCATCTTGCTATTACTTTTCACAACTAATATCACACGCACACAAGGTGTCTCCTTTTTAGTGCATTACACCTCAAACAATCTCAATCCCTCCCAATGCCAATCGACAAGTTTATTAACACAATCTCAAATAACAAAATCATTCTTCTATAGTTCCAAACAGATTTTGTTTGCATTCACAACACTCATCAAAATCATCCGTTCTCATATAATCACTTAATCTATATAAAAAAACATATATATTTGTATCATTATTGAAACCGGAAGCAATATGTTGGGCATTCAAAGCAAAGTATGCGCATTACTTATTAGTTTGTTTAGGTAATTCCTGTTGTGTACAAGTAAATCAATCCCTATGAAATGCCGAGGCGTGAGGCGAGAGGCATCGATGGTTCAGAACAGAAGCATCGAAGCCTTCCTACCTAATCAAATCAAGGACTGATGTCAGATTTTATGATCAGATTAGGACCGACTTGGCCCGAATTAGACCTATTTGAACCGATTTTCAGTTTCTTTGACCTGATGTAGCCTGAAGCAGCGCCTTAGATGCCTAGCGCTTTAGGCTTAAAGCAGCGCCTCAAGTCGCATCATGTAGAATGTCGCCTTAGAGCAACAAAAAAAGCATTTTTCCAAACACCTCAGGCACCTCACGACTGAGGCGTGCTTTTTTTTTAAACGAAGATGATAACAAAAATAATGAATTGAATAGCTGAACTAAAATGATAGATTGAAATTCTTAGATTTCAAATAACTTGTTTTCAAGAATCAATAATAATCAGATTCAAAGTTTTGACATCAATTAGCCCATATGACAAAGCAAAGACACATCCGTACACTCTCCTAAAAGTCCTTAACCTTAAACTTCGTCTCCACGAACTTCTGTGTCATGGACCATGTCGTGCAACT
Source organism: Ambrosia x helenae (assembly GCA_030844895.1). Lineage (NCBI taxonomy): Eukaryota > Viridiplantae > Streptophyta > Magnoliopsida > Asterales > Asteraceae > Ambrosia > Ambrosia x helenae. Next base: position 24,439 of record JAUTDX010000643.1, read on the forward strand.
CTATCAAATCAATTTAATAGAGAGTTCCACACAACATATCCTAGTTTCGAAACCACTTCCAATTCATAAACAGTGAAATGATTCATAAATTATAATCGAATTGTCAATTAGAAGATAGTTAAAATTAATGAACGATAATGATGATTAATATAATAGAAATACCTTACTCCGTGTCGAATGGATGGAAGAATGATTAGTAGATCCAGATAAATGGTGAGCTCCTGCTATGGAGACGCTACAGATACATGATTTGGAATTTGGATACTCGGGTTTTTGTTGACACGATCTGAGATAAGAATACTTAAGAGTTAGGGGAGATGGGAATGAAACCGACTACTTGATGAGAAATTGAACCGATGAAGATTACTCCCAATTATGAGGAGCACATTGAAGAGCCGGTCATTTAGTTGGTGTTGATGAAGAGGACATTCAAGTGATAGAAACGCATAATACTTTTCAATTCACCTTTATTTACTTTTCAATTCTACCTTTATTTATGTGTACTCCTTTTGTATCCCTCTTTAACACTAACATTAAAACCTCTAATCCACTAACCTACTAAAAAGACTGATTTACCCCTATACAAATGCATCAAATGTTTGTATTTACTGCAATTAAATTTATACTTTCTTAACTTTTGCAGGAATCCTTGCCTCATTCTTTATTATATAGTATAGATTACATGTGTCGGAAACAATTTATAGTTTCTTATTACATGAAAATTCTAAGGAAATCTTGAAAATCAATTTATGATTTCTTCGTCGTTTCTACAAATAAAGAGTAATAAAATCTTTTTTTTTTATCTTTTTCTTTTGAATTGCTTATACGGAGTATTTTATTAAACTCGTCTTTGATGAGGCTTGAATCTTTGACCTTAATAGAAGCAACACCACCTGAGAGTATCTAAAGACAAATAGCTAGAAATCATTAACCAAGAATACACAGTGTCACAGAGAGCACCCACAATGGGTGTTAATCGGACTGGTCCAACACAACACAACACAACAGGACGGTCCGGTTTCAAACCAAACCATTGTTTGGAAGGGTTTGGTCTGATAGAGCGGACGAGTCCAAACCTATGAATATGGGCCCTGCGTTAAAAAAAGATAGAAATTAAATGTTGTAATCTAACCGTTAGAGTTAAACTAAACCCATTTTACAACTTTAATATCAACCCCCTCAAACATTCACTCTCCACCATTTCATTATTTCACTCTCTACCAATCTTACATACAAAAATCAATCTCTAGCGCTTTAATCACAACTACACAACACAATAATGGATGATCAAAGAAGCTTTCAAGAAATGCTAAACTCATCCATTGTTAACCCAAACCTGAACCAATCTACCAACACACAAGGCTTCCAAGGCTATGGTTATCCACCACAATTCCAAGGCTATGGTTATCCATCGTTCCAAAATTATAGTGTTATGCCTTAACCCGGTTCCATGCCTCCACCCAACTACGTACCCGTTCTATGCGTACCCTTCTCAAACCGAGATGGGTTTCAACCCCCAAGTTTCGACCCACACGCACAACCCCTAAGTTTCACCCCTCCATCGACCGGGTTTAATTCTCCAAACACCCAATAGTCTTGTACTTCTACACCAACTCCATCTTCAAGTCGTAAAAGATGACGAAAAAAACCTACCACCGGGCACCGAGCAGGCGGAAGGTGTAGTTCATAGATGATCAGCTGAATAAGAACAAACTCTTATATGGGGTCTTCTTCATGCGTCAACTAACCCCATAATCATAAAATCCCAAAAGTGTCAAGGCTTTTGGGAGCGCATCCACTTGTATTTTTGTGCAGAAATTGATAGTGTTTATAGCCGAACGAAGGAGAATTTGAAGTCTCACTGGCTTTATATTGCCACCCCCACAAATAATTTTTGTACCATTTACAATCGCCTCAAAATGAAGCATAGCGGTTACTTTGATGATCTAGCCATCAACCAGTCCAAAATGGAGTTCTTTTCGTATGCACTTTAGCTGCGGGCAAGTCTTTCACCTTGTGAAAGACGAACCAAAATGGCATGAACCGCTCCCAATGTTGTCTAGAAGGTCAAACACATTGTTTGAAGAAGGGTTGAAAATGGGGCAAAAAAGGCTAAGGAGGCTCGCCAAAAGGCAAGAAATGATCAAAACACAAGGAGACACCAGGTCGATCTGTATCCGTAGACGACCCGGTCAAGCATCGGATTGAAGAATTTTAATCCTGATTCTACAGTTTGGTCCACTACAAAACACTTTTATCCACACCCTTTGGTATCATACAATTTTTAGTCATCTTTATTTCCTTTTCTTCAACCAAGTAGAAATAAAAAGGACACATTTCATGAGTATAATTAAAAGTTTCATTAATATTTTTCTACGTCTAGTGGTTATCATAGAGTTGAACTAATAGTATTAAGAAATAGAGTGGTGCACAGGCAATAGAGTGGGCCGTAGTAAATGGACTCGGCTATGTTTGTGTGGTTCACAAGAAAGTCCAAATGGGCGGGTGGGTAAATGAGAATTAACTAAGTAACAAAGTAGTTTACAGAAGTAAAACAATTAATTTCATATACATTACTAGCTTTTATCCCGGGAGCGTCCCGGGGTTGAAAAATATAACAATTCTATAATAATACTAATACTAATAGTTATAATTATTACTCTTGTAATTAAATAAATAAAAAAATAACCTTGCTATAAGGTGACACCATGTGTTGCAGTGTTGCGCGATTCTTTCTCCTAACTTCTCTTGATGAAGTATACCTATGCATCTTTAAAGAGTAAAATTTCAATGATAGCATGACGATTGGGCTGAATTTCAACATCGTAGATAAGAACCTGGTTTAAAATAAAAAGCATGATTAATGAATAACCAGAACACTTTGTGTTTTTTTTCCTGTATGAACGAAACCCTACAAAAAATAGTCGTTTTTTCTCCGTTTTTTATATAGCACTATGGTACTCGTTGGAAAGATAATAAAACGCTCGTTAATTTGATGTAATTTTTTTCTTTAAAAACTTTCGTATATAAAAGATATCAACGTTTAAAAATTATGGAAGAAAACATCAAAGAGAAAATTTTTAAAAAAAATTAAATTATTTTTTCCTAAAATAACTCAATTTAATTTTAATAGATTAGGTTTTATATTATTATTTGTTTTTTTTTAATTTGCTACATGGTATATTTTTTTTAATAATAAATTTAATACTATCACCTTAAGGTGCCACATGGCACATTTAATGGGGGGGGGGGGGGGGGTTGAGGCCTCCATTGAATGCCACCTCATACAAACTCAATTCTTTTATTATAAGTTATAGATACACTAGATTATGCCCCAGGAACGTCTCAGGGTTAAAAAATCTAATATGACATATTAATTTTACATATGAAATAGAATGATGCGCGTTACAATTACATGCATGAAAGCTTCGGGTAGCAGCTAACCTAAAACAATTAAAAATATATCTCCAATGTTAACGCCTAACCTTAAACAAAGTATAACTCTAATATTAATATCTAACCTAAAACAACGTATAACTCCAATGCTAACGCATGTTGAAAATAGAATTCATATTTACTTATTTGAACATAATTAGTGACTTGCCCATACATGATTAATGATTTACCTGAACACTTTGTGTTTTTTTTCCTGTTTGAACAAAACCCAACAAAAAATAGTCGTTTTTTTTCTCCGTTTTTTATATAGCACTATGATACTCGTTGGAAAGATAATAAAGCGCTCGTTAATTTGGTGTAAGTTTTTTCTTTAAAAAATCTCGTATATAAAAGATATCAACGTTTAAAAATTATGGGAGGAAACATAAGATAGAAAAATCTAATTTTGTTTTTAAATTATTTTTTTCCTAAAATATCTCAATGCAACATAGGATGACACATGGCACACTCAAGGAGCAGAATGCCTCTTTGATTGCTATGTCATTAAAATGGCTTTGGTTTTTTATATGTATAGATTATAAAAAAAATCAGTTTTGGTTTTACTTCTTTAAACTCTTTAAATTAAATTACATTTGTTATCTAATAACTTTAATTATATCGATCAATGGTAAATGAAATAAAGTACACTCATATACGGCTGTCAAAAAACTCGTGGCTCATAGTTCGTTTGGAAAAAGCTCGTTTAATATGGCTCGGTTTGGCTTGGATAATTCTAATTTTTAATAAATATTATTTTTATATACATATAATGTACTATAAAAATGTTAAAAAGGAGGGGTACATGTTACATTTTTAATATTTGTTAATGATAGCATAACGATTTCTGTGTTTGGATTGAATTTACAACTGATCAAGTTATTTTAATAAACCATAGCACAATGATAATTGTCCAAGTACTCAAGTTATCAAACTTGATAATGCCTACAATTCACAAAGGTTAGTATTTAGGAGTGTAATTGAACATACATTGCATATTTGGGGGGTTAATTCGTATGCTGGTGAATTTATACTATGTTTCATTGAAATTTGGACTTATTTTGTATTTGATTAAACTTGATTTTGGCTTGTAGTATATTTGGTTGAACTTATTTTGAATGTATTCTTATGAATTATTGAATTATATTTTAGACTATTGAATTTTGAAAGCAAATTCTTTTTAAATTCAGCCAAACCAAGCCGAGTCAGCTCGGTTAAAAACCAAGCCGAGCTTGAGCTTTGGTTTTCAGCTTGGTTCCAAATCCGAGCCGAGCCAGCTAGGTTTATAACCCAAGCCGAGCCCGAGCTTACTCTAACTCGGCTCGACTCATGAACAGCACTACACTCAAAACATTGTGATTTACTATACATCATCTTTAACGCTCTGTTTCAGAGTTTCATTTAAGGGGGGAAGAGAAAGGAATCCCTCCTTATCTTCTTCCCCTTTTTTTCTCTCGTGTTCCTTCCAAATTGGAAATACAAGATTTATGCCTAAAACCCAACTATTTTCCCTCCTCTTCCTTTCTTTTCTCTCTATATAAAAACTCTGGAACACACTTCTTCCTTCATTCCTTCAAATTCCTTTCTCTTCCCCTGCTAGATGAAACTCTGGAACAAAGCGTAAGTGAATAACGAGATGCCCCCTCTTTTAAAATGATTTTATTTTACATATTTATAAAAATGAAATGTGTGAGTGTTTCCCGATATTGTTTAAATGTTTGTCACTAGACCCAACATAGGTTGGGTCTTGCACTTTGTTTTTACTCTAAACTTTCTATCATTCGTTTTAGGCCCTGCTTGGTTGACCTCTTAACCACATCATTCAGAGGCAACCTCTGACCGAATCAGAGGTGGGTTTGTTTGGTTGGAAAAAACCAATCTCTTTGAATTTAATTTGTAATCTGGTTATGATGTGGGAATCGTATAACGCGTGTAGGATTTTCGGTCATTTGGCAAGTTATGGCAACTAAAAGACAAGTTGTGGAAAAAAGTTGATTTGACGTTAATTGTGATATTGCTAAATATTGCCTTATATTACGTAGAGACTGAGTTAAACTGCTAATATTGTTAAAAGAAGAGAAAAGGGTTATAATGAGTTTGAAAAGATTGGAGAGATACCCTTCACCCTTATGCTTCTTTTTATCTTTTTTAGAATATCAATTTTTTCATATAGATCCTTTGATCGTGATATTGCTAAATATTGTCTTATATTACGTAGAGACTGAGTTAAACTGCTAATATTAGATATGGATGGTAGTGTAACGAATAAATTTTTTTATAGGCAAAGAATATATAAAATTTATGAATTACCTTTACATTTTTATATTTATAAGTAGTAATTCCAGGTATACTTTCATATATAGGTTTACTAAACATCTATATTTATAAAAAAATGATAGTTAATCTTAATCTTACATGGGGTTATTGAATTTGAATAACCTTAAGTATCACATGTTGGTCGTTGCAGCTTACAACTAACAACTTAACCACCATCACTCACAACTTTCAAACCACAACCGGCTAAAGCGGGAATATTTTGAAGCTAGGACTTTAGGCTCCAAATTAAAAATAGACTGAATTACAAGTTTTGTCATTTAGCTTTATACCAGATTGCAAGAAATGTCCTTTATGTTTAAAATTGACGAGTTTTGTACTTTACGTTTCAGAATCTTGCACGGTTTGTCCTTTAAGCCTAACCCAGCTAATTTTTATCGTTAAGTGGAGGGTAAAATTGTCTTTTTACCTATTTATTTATAAAACCATATTAAATATATATCTAAACACACACTTTGTACTCTTTCTCTCAAGTCCCACCCGCATCACCACCTCCACTACCGTACCATCACCTGCCACCACTCACCACCACACCATAACCATACCAACACCATCTTCCTTAACCTCAAACATACTACCACACCATAACCACACCAAATTACTAACAAAATGGCACGTCACTAAAAAGTGTCATGTCGGCAAAACAAAACTAACAAGGTTAAGATTTAATTAGTTTGGAAATAACAGAAGAAAATAATTACAAGCAATGGTAATCAAATGGTTCATTAAGAATGATATAAAAAATAGTTGAGATTATCATTAAAACCCAATAACATTTATATAGAAAAAACCATCCTAGTAGTCATTATACAAGCATATGCTCAATCAATTAAAATACCAAAAAAATGAAGTTAATTGATTATTTTAGAAATGAATGGTGTCTCTCAAATCCACCATCCTCAACTTGTATTAAGTGGTCCCTTTTCACTGGACAAGAACACGCTAAATGTACTTCATCCAATCAAACATCGACAACGATTTTGGCAAACCACTCTGGTTTCCAAATACCACCTGGTTTTCTGTCTCCAAATTCCCAAGATATTATTATTATATTTTTGTCATCATCCGTTATTATTATAAAACTATCTTTTTTAAGGAACGGAATATCTTACTAAAATTTCTAAAAATGGACTATTCTTATATATATATATTTATTTAAATATACAGCTTACATAGCTACGGTCATTCACGTAATGAAGTCCATTTTTTGGAATTAGCTTCTACCATACTTTCTACGGAGTAAAAATTATTTTCAATTTCAACAACATTTTTATATAGTATATATTATTTCGTAACAAAATATAGTACTAAGTAAATAAAATAATTAACAAAAAGATAATAACATTTACCAAAAACATTTTAAAATTGAAAGCGACGAGAAGATAAATATATAGCAACATGTTTCCACTCAAATTTCTTATAACTATTTTAGGAAAATTCTCAATAATTGTTACCAGTTTTCTTTTTTCTTTTTTAAGTAATGAGATTAATTCTCACTCCAAACTTATAAAAATTACATTAACATAGCAGGCAGACGGATAACAAACTACGCCGCCACTTTTTTTTTAAATTGCGAACCCTTATCTATCTAAATTGTAAATCCTAATCTACTAAACGCAAACCCTTTTTAAACCACTCCTTTCATTATTGCATAAGTTTTGGAATTTCATTAAACATTTTTCAATAATAACAATAAAAATTTAATATACTTAAATTCTATTTACTTCAGTAAGGAAATTTATCTTATTTTTGTAACACGTGATGTAATTACTGGACGGTGAGCATTAAAAACATACCAAAGAAAAGCAACGGATATAAAATCAGCAGCATCTTCTGGCTGAATACTGTAATAATAACTGTGGAACAGCAAGTGTGTGTGTGAGAGAGAGAGAGACATATATAGAGAGAGAAAGATAGAGAGATATAGAGAGAGAAAATGGGGAGGGGAAGGGTGACGTTGAAGAGGATAGAGAATAAGATCAATCGGCAAGTTACTTTCTCTAAACGAAGGTCAGGATTGTTGAAGAAAGCTCATGAGATCTCCGTTCTCTGTGACGCTGATGTCGCTCTCATCGTCTTTTCTACCAAAGGAAAGCTCTGCGAATATGCTTCTAATTCATCGTACGTATACTCACTAGCTACATCATCTTCGATCTCTAATTGGTTTATATAATTTTAATTTTTTTAATTGAATCAAATTTTACATAGTTCTTCATCCAAATTATATCGGACGCGGTTAACTCTTTTTGGATAGCAAAACTATGAGGCTGTTTGGTCGATTAAGTGTTGAATGATTAAGAGGTCTGAATGGTTAAGAAGTCTAAATAATTAAGTGCTGAATCATTAAGTTGAACCTCTTAATGGTTCGTTTTTTTGTTTCACATCGGGATGAGAGCCTCATTAAGGTTCAGACTAGTTCAGTGTTTAATGGTTCGGTATTAACCATTTCATTCAGAATCCGAAATAAACGCGCTGAATACTGAATCATTCAGCGCTGAATGGTTCATAATCTCGTTAACAGGCTTACTAAACAGCCCCTAAGTCTGCTAAAAGAAAAATAAAGTTATAATGAAAGATGAGTTGTTAAAGTTTTTGTTGTGTGTACGTAAATTGATTTGATGCATCTGCAATACTACATGGAAAAGATTCATGCACGGTTTGGTGAATGAAATCAGATCGTGATTTGTTTGGAATTAATTAATGTCACGTTTGTGTGTGTGATTTTGATGAGATGTTGCAGGTGTGTGGGGTGTTTTAACTTTTAGGTTGTTTGGATTACTAGCAAAATTGGGATATTATATTAGGCCACGTTTTTTTTTCGTACAAGGAAATAAAGCAATTTCAATGGTAGGTAACCGATTGGCTCTCTTTCTTCTCGATCTTCTGGTCCTCTCTTGTCACAAACCGTATACTTGTCCATGTGTTGTTTCTTTGGCACGAAGCGCCCTCTTACCTATTGTCGGTCGCTTCTTCTGCTATTGCATCTCTATTCATCTCACAAGTTATCTATTTCTCTACATGCCATTCGTGACTGTGGATTACCCTCTTGCCCTATGTCGGCCGTTTCTCTCTCAAACATCAAAATACGTTTAAAAAGCCACAACTAGCAGCTTCTAGCACTAGCTTGTTTTGCCAAACATGCTTCCCGTGTTGCTTGCTTCTCTCCTCCTCAGGGGGAGTTTAAGAAGGCCCCGATCGAGGGCAACCCCCACTGTTTTTTAGCCAGTAGTATAAATTTTTCCGTTTTTTTTTTGAAAATTTTGTTTGTATTAAATCTGGCCGTAAATTTGGGTCTTATGACTTTCGGCCCCCGCCATCTTAAATTCAAGCTTCGCCACCGCTCCTCTCACAAAATATCTACTTCTCCACGTGCCGTTAATATAGTGGCCATGAACCGCCCTCTCTCCTTATCTCCTCCGTACCTTATTGGAGATGTTTAAACTACCATTTATTTTGCTTTTGTTTAACATTTCATGGTATCCTTTTAAGATATTTTTTGAATTTGGATTATGGGATACTTAGTGGCCGGTTTATATACATTCAATATCCTTTTAATTTTAGTGTCTAAGCTACCAATTAAGTCATGAAAAAAATCCATAAATGATTAAATTAATGAACTTGTAGTAATGTAGTTGTTTGTTAGGGTTTCAATTTTATTTTTTAAATAAGAACTTCTATGCCATTAAGCCACATAATATTAGTTATCATTCATATAAGAACAGTTAAAGCAATTCGTAATGTAAATAAAAGAAAAAAAACGGTTAAAATGGTTTCATCGGAAAAGTTTCCGACTTGCGAGTTGAAGTAATGTTTTGAGAAGATGACTTTTCAATATTTATTAAATGAGGGGTGTTTTTGTAATTTAACTAAAAGTATGTTTTAAAGCCACAAGAGTTGGTGAGTAGACACGTGCACCACTTTTCTATAAACATTACATTTTCACTTTTATGTTCCTGTAAAATTAAATATAATATTCTTAAACGAACGATTTTTAATTTAACATAAATTTTTGTATTCAGATTATTTAATCCAGTAAATTTGAAAGATTTTTTAACATAATTTATCGTACATAAAATTTAGTTAAAAATTAGATTTTTTAATCCAGTAAATTTAAAAGATTTTTTTAATATTTTTAGTTTTATCCCTGCCTTTCTTCTTCGTGCAAACCATATGGATGAAAATTACACTTAACTATTTTGGGTAATTTGGATTTACTTTTAGAGCAAATAATACGAACAATGAGATATGAAGTCTATGCTCGATTCAATAATATTATGACTCGGTAGTAAAGAACATATTAGGTTGTAACGAGTGAAATCCTAAACCATAGGAGGATTCATGTGGTGGGGACATGGCCCTGATAGGGTCCCCAGGGGGGCACACCATATGCTGAGGTTGATTTGGACTTGAAAATGATTCATTAGAAACACAAATTTGCATGGCTAAAAGCAAAAGTTGCTTAAAAAAGATCTTAAAGTTGCTATTGCTACTGCTAGGTAGCAAATTTGTAGTGCAATAGCATCTAAACTTCGGTAACAACATAATGACTACTAATGTAACTGCTTGCAGTTGTATCACTACTTGTTTAATCACCAACTGAAATATTGTACTCAGGGCAGTCCTCTAGAATCCTTAAAAAAATTGGGCTATAGACGACAAAAAAAAATGGGTTCAAAATTTTAGTTAAACGGGAATGAATTAAAATAAAAATCAAATCTTAATGTTGGAGCTAGACCTTGAACTTAAACTTCTATATATTAAAATAGTTTTTCCAACTAAACTAACAAGATTTTTATGTACAATAAACTAATAAACTATTGTATGTGTATATATATTGGGCCCTCGGTTGTCCGAGCCCCGAGCCATCGCCCACCCGCCCCCGCTTGGGCCGGGCCTGGTTGTGATGGTTCGACCACTTTTTAAACAAGATTCATTTGGCTTGATATCATGAAATTTTTTTTTACTTTGAATTATCACCGATAAGAACTTCTCCTTTTGTTAGAAGAGCTCAATATCTTATCCAATTATTGATTTTGTTACACGAATATGCTTTACTTTCAAAGTAAACTCTACACAGTTCTGAAAGATATACACATGTGCATAATAGGTGCTATCTGAAATCGCAAAACCTAAACATTTATGTCTAAATAGTAGTTAGCTGGTGAACACAATCAGACATACTCAGCACAATAGTTCTTTTGATTCTTTCATTTAACCGGTCAGTAGTTTTCGGTTTTAGTGTTGGATTTAATTGAAGTTTAAAGATTTTTAGAAAAGAAAAGAAGTTTATAACACGCATTCGGTTTTATAGTATATCTCCATGAGTTTTAATTAACTTATTGCCTTATACTGAAGTACTAACTACATACATTATCCCAAAGTTGATGTTATAATAAATGATATAAGAAAACATATATAGTTTACTAATGGATCCATGGAAGGGTGTTTACAAGCTTTACTTTGATGTATACAAGTTTATTTATGATCATAAACAGAATGGAAAGGACCCTTGAGAGGTACGAAAGATACTCGCAAGCAGATATGCAACATACTTCAACATACTTTGAATCGCATGTATGTCACGCCGCTGTTTAACGTTTAAAAATCTTGCATGACTGTTCTTTCTAAAAATCAAAGACTGGATTCTTCAAATTCTTGTAGGGATCAATATCCACTGTGGGTCATGCCAACCTTAAAGCTAGAATTGAGCTTTTGCAGAAAAAACAAAGGTACTTGCAAGTTGCAACCATTGTAGAAAATGTTTTATTAAGATTTTGTGAAAAAAAAAAATCTTAACTAAACAGGTTTTTTTAATATTTATTTTTGTTATGCTTTTTAGGCATTTGATGGGAGAAGGACTTGATTCCTTGAGTCTCAAAGAGATTCAGAGTCTAGAGCAGCAAATTGATACAAGTCTTAAACACATTAGGTCAAGAAAGGTATGCTATTTCTTCTTCATTTCTTTTCTTGTTGGTTAAATGTTAAGTTGCGAGATTTAAACCATTATTTGCAGAATCGGTTGATGCTTGAATCGATTGCTCAACTCCAAAACAAGGTATGATCTTTTTTCATATTCGGTAATAAGAGCAAGTGTAGTGGGGCGTTAATGGGGCCTTATCCCATTTTAGCGCCCCTTAAGGCCCTCCACACCGGCATACCGCCCACTGGGCCTTAAAATCCCAAAACAAGTCTCAGGAGTTAAATTTTTAACGCTGCATTGTGGATTGTTTTCTTGAAATTCATGGCAGCCAATAAAATGAAGGGAATGGGGCGCTAAATTAGCGCCCACCACATATGGGCTAAGCAAATTTTTGTTTAAGTGACTTTTTTTTAGACCGACAAACTTAGACACCTACTAATCATACTATTAAAGCTACACCTTTGTCCACTACGAGACTGGAACCCACAATACCACTATGTACGCTCTTTGATACAAGTAGGCCAGAAGCCCTTTGGGTTTTTGTTAAGTATCTAGATTCAAGATTTCAATTATGGGGTCCGCTGATACCCTGTTAACCAGTGTGACCAAATAAAGCGCAACTTATGCCGGACAAATGGTACAATTCAACTAAACTTGGTACAATATGAAACTTCAATATACCATGAACAACTCAAACATGATGACACAATCCAACCAAAAATGTATCTACTGGGCAAGGATTTGCTGCATGATCAAAGCAATTTCCTTTCTGAGCAAACAGTCTATGCAGGTCAAAGAAAAGGAGAAAAAACAACAGACTCATGAGAGGGTGCCTTCGTTTCATGTTGCCACGTTATGCAATCGGTAATGTTACTTTTATTTAGATCTATTTTTCGAAGTCATGAAGTATAAATAGTTAAAAGAGACACGGACAACTGAGGCGTGCGCATTTGATACGCAGCAGCGACACGTGTCAGGCAGGAGGTGATGGTGAAGTCGAAGAGAATCCGAGAGAAAGTCAACCATCAACTGTAATGCCAGCTTGGATGGTTCAGCACTTGATGAATAAGTAAAATATATTTATGTGATTATTTTTGTTGTTTGTAATGTGATATATGGATGCATGTGTAGTAACTATAAACAATGCCTATCTTATGGGTTGTAAGGTAATAAAAGTTTGTCAAGCTTTCACTTCCTTTTAACATTATGTATAATTCACTATAATACCATAACTTTCAAGGGTCTTATGTAACACATCAAATAGCTCATTAAAACGAGTACTTGAATAATACATATAATATAAAAACATGAAGTGGTAGCTCCTGCAGCAATATTGCCAATAAACCACTTCAATGGAGTGAAGGACATAAAAAATATTTTCTTTGGGGCGGATTTTTTCTAAGGATTGTTTGTCTTTTGTTATATAAAAGGTAATTTTATCAAATTTCATATGACCAAAACAGGTACGTCAAATGTCATTACAAATGCATAATGAAAATACAATGTGTCTAAAGTTGTTTTCTAGCCATAACATCATCTAAAGAGACATCTAAAGTAAAGCCTTTCTCAATATAACAAATACGTTTAAATTCTCATCCACCATCCAATTACCTAAATTGGACTTCACATACTTCAATGTTGAAAAACATCTTTCATCAGTTACGTTTGTGACGGGTGTCTTTTTTCTGGATTCATTGAAACTAACCTTGCTCCGTGATAAGGATCACAACAGACGATACTAAACAATTAACTTGCCTAGATTTCTATCAATAGAAAACGAAAAGCCAACAGTGAACAGTTTCATACCCAGTTTATATAGCTTCGACTCTTTATTTTAATCTAGTGTTAACCCTCACAAATTAAAATTATTAACCATATCTATCTATATAATAATTGAGGTTAACTTGGGTCGAATGAAGCCCTTAGAGAGAGCCTGAAGGATCCAGATTTGTAAGTGGTGCCCCACTCGGATCCAAACTCTGACCCTATCAAATCTTAACCCGATGTATATATTGATTTCCTTCCTATGTGTTTAACCCTAATCACCATATCTTACCTATCAATCTCATCTCTTTCCTTTTAGCCGCTTTTCGATTAGGAGTTGTGCACACATATCACATAACAAAGGTATTGTTACTATAATCTATTCTCTTTCCTTTATATGTTTTTCCGATTGGAAAATTTTCATATTCATTTATGTTTTCTGATTGTCACCCGCCTCTCCCTCTTCCATCTCTCCCACGACGATTTGAAGATCCAAATCATCTAAACAAAACTAAATTTCGCTCAATCAAATAATCTGAAGGTTCATCATCGGCGCATTTGTTCTTCTGTATTATGGCTTCTTCATATTACCATTTGTCGCAGCTATCAGCGACTGATTTGATAGCCATAATCGATTAACTGCATCTTACAATTTTCTATAATTGCTTGTAAACTTACATATTACAGGTAACGATCCTTTCTCATGGTAATTTTATATTCTTTGTTTTTTTTTAATCTTGAATTTCTGTTCATGATTTGAATCGGTAATCGAAATTTCAAATCAAGAGTTTTTTGATTGTCGATTGTTATCAAATAACATTACCGTTTCGATAACTTGAATCTTTGATATATGAATAGAAGAGGATTTAGGGTTGCGGCGGCTAGGGTTCAGGCCCCCTTGGTACCAACCACAAGAAGAATTGGGGGCTTGTGGCGGCAGACGACGCTGAGGAAGTGTTTGTAGAAAGCCGAAGCGATTAAAGCGGTAGTTCACGGCAATGTTTTGATTTTTGTTAACATTTATCATGATTCAAATAAAATTTACAAATAACGTTTCGGTGTTGGCTATAGCTATCTGAATTGATCTCTCTGCAACGCTACACATAGGCATTGTCGAGTGTGCAAAGAGCTAAACTTAGGGAACAATCTAGACAGAAACCACAAGATAGGATGAACTGCTTGATAGATGTAAGCTAACTAAACTTCCTTAATTACTATAATATTGACTAATATGATATGCTAAATCAAAATTACTAAAAAAGATATAGAACACTAACGTGTGCATACTTTTTTTGTTTAGGCACTAAAGAGAGGTAACTATGTTGGTGATCCTTTGATCAACTCAACCGGCATCACAATCAACATTGCGTGCAACTCAAGTTGAGGGCCAAGTTTTGGAACAACCAAAATTGAGGTTAGGAAATGGCGGAGACCTTTTCCCCGTGACGGTCATTGGAACTTTAACAAGGTAAATGAATTGTTTAAGTTTAGTTATTTCCCTTACTATGATTATACTACTATATACTAAATCATTTTGATCACCCACATAATGATATCGTGGATTAAAGGAGGGGTAGGGAGGGCCGAGAGTTTTCGCTGCCATCTACGGTGTGTTTCATCATGACTTCGGATGCTTTTTCACCCTTTGGAGATTGTGGGCCGGTCTCTAGGAGTAAGCGGATTGGGTGTGATTGAGACGAAGCAAAAGATTCATGGGGAAGAAGCTTTGGATCGGATGTGCAACCCTCTTTTTTGAGGGTGTCAATCGATTATACTCGTAAGATTATAATTGTTACTCGAATCAATCTCTTTGTTTTCGGTGCTAGACAACCATGGATTCACATGGAGATGTGTAAAGAGAGAGCTTCCGGTTCCAAGAGGTTAGTAACATTTTATGGGAATCGTGATTATTTGTTCATGAATGTTTATGGCGGGTTTGAGTTTGTTTGAATCGGATTAACGAAGTCCTTGATGATCCTATGCGAACAAGACGCGCCCGAAGGCTGGAAACTATCGGCCATATATTGGTATCACGTTGAATCCAAGGTATGTTCATGTATTCAAGTGTACTTTAGTTGTCTAGGGATGGGTTCTGTGTTCGTCAGATCTATGGGATTTATTCAATTTAAATGAGTTTCGGGTTTGATTATTGTGGTTTGTTTGAGAGCCGAATGCAAACATGATTCTCGTCATCGCATGTATTGATTTGGAGGTCCGTAACTATTACTGGTATTAGACCAAACTCCAATCTTAGCCAATGTATTAGGCTACGTATTGGTTAATCGTCATGTTTTCGATTGATAATATTCGAGATTTGGCCGATTATGTTTGTTTTGGATGGTGTTTATGGTCGTGAGATGGGATTGATTGTATGTGGATGTTGGTTATTATGTTTGAGCCGAGGGTATGTATATGTGTTCATTCATTGTTCGTCACTGTTCTTGAGGATTCAAGTTTCTTGGTCCTTCATAATTGAAAAAGGATGTTAGTGGAGTCTGATCGAGATTGGATGGGATATGTTAGTGGGTATCTGTTTTTCGGTTTTGGGATGGACCCAGATCCGTTTAACATTCAAACCATGGTTTTAATTCACTTTATTTGTTTCCATAAATTCTGCCAAGTTTTTAGGAAACCCATTTAAAGGTTTGAATAATTTGAATGCTACCATATTGGAGGTAGATTGGTGATCAAGTTTGGTTTGCAATAAATATGGATTATGTATATGGGTGTTGTTCACGTAGAGATACATTTGCCATAGATGTGGAATAATGTGCTGGCATGCATTAATAATAGGAGAGTTTGGTGGAATTGATATAATTTTGGCAGTCTAATATGGTGCCAAGATTATTAATTTGTTTCCTATACTGGATTGGAAGAGATAATAGAAGTGGGCCGCTTATTTTCTTTATTACCGAGACATGGGCCTCACTCAGTTGGGCCTCATTAATTTTTTTTACGAGAGTCATAAATGGGCTGATTGTTTGTTTCACATATGGATTGGGCTTGGCCAACCTTTGGACCCTTGTCGGGCTTTAAATCAGGGGCTGAAACTGGGTATTGGGCCGATGGTGTAGGGATAAAAATTTAATTGGGCCGTATGGTATGTTTTTTATGTTGGGCCGATTGTGATTGATTTGGATGAATGCTCTTGGGCCGTGGCTTTTCTTGAGCCATATGGTCTTTTGGCCGATTTATGTTACAACTCCTTAGGATGGTTTGGCAATTGTTGGATTATGGATCTATATGGATTATGTGTTGGGCCGATTCTATGGCCTCATTTTTGGTTTGGACTTCAAGGCACACAACAAGGATGGCTACTAGCGATTACGACAACTACAAGTTTGAAGCTTGATTTTAGTGTAGCGTTCTTTGTTGGTTAGTTTGTTTCAATGGGCCTGCGTGCCTATAGTTTGTTTAATGTTTTGTTTGGGCCTGCGCGCCCTATGGTATGTCTCATATTTTGTATGGCCTTTGGGCCTTGGTTTGTAATACTTGGTTTCCCCCCTCTATGGTAACTTTCAACATATAAAAACAATATTTATACTACAATCTTTATAAAATTTTTTCATTTTACTTGTGAATCTACCGGGTGTACACCCGGGACTCTAACCTAGTTAGTTAAGAAAAAAATGGGTTAGAATTTTGGGGCCTATTAGTATTACGCTTTAAGAAACTTTTGGGCCTTCTGGGCCGGCCCTGACCATCCAAAGTGACATTTAAAGGTTTGCTAGTCAGATGATATTGATTTCCATCCTCTTGAGTCTACACTAGCCTAGTCAGGTGAAGTGGGGTCCACATATGTTCTTCGTGCTCTTCCAATTAGGGTATCTCCTTCTTTTGATCACTTCACCTATCTAAATCCATTTGTAATTATTATTATTATTATTATTATTATTATTTATTGTATATATATATATATTTTTTTTAGAAAGGTTAATTTATTGTATGTGTTCGATAATAAGATGTTTCTTTGTTATGATTTCGATGCTTTTAGTTAGGGCTTACAAGTTTCATATCCTTTGTCTTTGTGTTCCGATTATAAATTTAATAAATGCTTCCTGTTTTATTAAAACTGTTATTTTCAATTTTATAATGTGTAATTTTTACCCTGAAAATATGCATTAGTGAGAAATACCAAATATAGGTTTTGTTCATGTGGATAGATTTAGGGATAAATGGATACTAAGTAAGGAGGTGTTTGGATGTGGGTTTTGACATAGGGTTGCAAACGAGTGAAGCTACTCGAAAGAAAGCTTGAAACGAACTAGCTCGGCTCGAGCCAGAGCCTAAAACCAAGCTCGTTTAGGTAAGAACCTGAGCCCGAGCTTTGGTTAACGAGCTCGAGCCGGCTTGCGTGCCTAAACGAGCTCACTATTTAGTCGTCTCCGGGTGGGCAAGGTTACGTTTTTAGTCGGTTAGGGTTTGCCATTCAGAAAGGGGTGGCGGCGCAGCTTGTTGCACACCTTCCCGCTATCTTGATGTAATTTGTAATGTTTTTTATTTAAAAAAATAGAACAATCCTTAATAATAAACGGCTCGAGCTCGAGTTCGGCTCTGTTTGTATGCACCCCTAGTTTTGAGAACCAGTATGTGTTTTACTTATTATAAGTCAATCATAATCTGATATAGTATTAATCAAATAATCAGTTTTTAAAGAACACATTTTGAAACTCTAAATCTGAATTAGTATAACTAAATGGTTTATAACTAACTGAATCAATTTTTAAAGAGTTCTTTCTTTCTGTTTGTTTGTTGTCTATGTTTGGTGTATATGTAAACTTGTGTTTGGCTAGCGTCCTGCTAGCCGTTTGGTGGAATGAATAAAATTTGTTTGCTTATTATCACTTTATCGTAATTTTTTTTTCACGGCTTACAACTTTTTGCAGCACTTTTAAGTATCAATCAAATGAAGAAAATGAATACTAAACGTCTGTGCGAAGCTGAACAGTTTCCTTTGGATCGAATCAGCACACTTCCGCAACCCATTTTAGAAACCATCCTATGTCTTTTAAGTACTAAAGAGGCAGTAAGGACAAGTATTCTCTCAAGGGAGTGGAGGTACAAGTGGACCAAAATTCCTAAACTAGAGCTTTCTCATTGTGAACGTTGTATCTTTGTCCCAAAGCGAAGATCATACATAGAAAATACAAGGGGAAACATGGACATGAAATGTAAATTTTGTGATGATCTAAACCGAATTCTGTTACAACACCAGGGTCCAATACACGAGCTTACCCTTGATTTGCCTGAAGATGTTTGTTTAAAACTTGATCAAATAATATTTCATTTGTCGAGGAACCATACTGTCAAGAAACTAAGTCTATGGGGAGACGGTCTAGATTCGGGTTTTTATAAATTACCCATATATGTCTTCTCGTTTCATCAACTAACAGACTTGGATCTCCATTATGTTAATCTTGGCCATCTACCAACATTTGATGGATTTGGTAGCCTTCGAAGCTTATGCTTGTCGGATGTAGCGATCTCTACAAAAAAATTTCTACATCTTTTATCTAATTGTCCATCACTTAAGATCTTGAATCTGGTAAGTACCCACCTGCATATACGTTCTCATTGCCTGGACTTTCTAAAGTTATTATGACGTGTTGCAGGAGAATGAATATTTCTACAACTACAATGATGATTATTGCACCATTAATAAGCTATTCAAGTGTTTACCCGTGATTGAACATCTAACTATATGGCTTCATGTCTCTCTGGTAATATTTTTCGGTTTATCTACATTATATGAAAGAAAAGTTTGAACTATGGTTGTTAATCTTTGTTTTGGTTTGTAATTCAAGTGGCTTGTACTAGATGCGGTTCCACAAGAGCTTCCAACCTCACTAGTTCACCTCAAATACTTTTGTTTCGAAGGAATGTTCCGCGTTGATGGCAATGGATTAGCTTTTCTTCTTCTTTTGATCAAATGTTCCCCAAACTTGGAGAAAATTAAGCTAGTGGTAAATCTGTATTTATATCATGAAATTTTTTTATTTTGTTTTATCGGGCGAAGTACACTGACACAAACCTTCCTGCAGTGTGATTCAGGTGGTGATTTTTATAAGAAATGCTCCATTGTATGGGAAGAATATTCAGATGTTTGGTTGGAGCATCTGAATGAATTGGAGATTGAGTGTTTCAGCAACAAGAAGCGTGAGATGCAGTTTGTCAAGTTTATCTTGGCTAGGTCACCCAAGTTGCAGAGGGTGATGATAGGCAGTTCGGTTTATCGGGAGGAAGAGTCACAGATGTTAAAAACTCTGTTACAAGCACCACGTGTGTCACCAGTAGTAATAACTGTTAGGTAAGTTGCTTCAAAGACCTTTAGATTGCTCAACTTCCTTGATAATTAATGTTAAGATTTTTTTGTGATAATCTAGATTTTGTAATCCTACATTCCTACTTGTTTCTTTTGTAAAGAAAAATCTTGTTGTCTTTGGAGTTTTTTTTTGTCTGTTGGCTTCCACACAATTAATGTAGAACTTAAGTCTCAAAATGTTCCTGTGTTAATAAAAGGTGCAAACATATTTCATGAAATGTGTCGTCCTCAGTGGACTTATAAAAGGTGCAAAAAGTTGTTATAAAAATAATAGCATATTTTATGAAATGCGTCAACTTAGGCATTAAACAATTGGTAAGACATGAATTTAGTTGGACAAACAGTACTTTAAGAGGTATGTCGTTTGTTCTGATAAAAATGAATGCTCAACAAAGTAGACTGCAATTGCGTTAGACATTGGTGGTGTTTGTGGTTGTGGCAATGTTAGCATTGCCATTGATTGGTAGGCGCGGTAGTTGTGCGAACGTCGACTTGTAGGTGGTGGTTGTGACACCGAGGGCGACTAATAAGATGGTGGTGACAATGGTCACGTTGACACTATACAGTAGGTGGCGACAAGGACAACAACGTCAGCAGTGGGACAATGGATGATGGTTGCGGCAACAGTGGTTGCAACAAGAAATGAAGATAATTTAAAAAGCAATTTGATCGGTAATGTCTTAAGAGTTTGGGGATGCTCGGTAACCACTTAATGGTTATTAAGAGGCTATTTCTGAATGGTTAAGATGTACCAAAGTTTGAATGGTTAGGAGGTTACTGTTAACATGTTACCTCTTAACCATCAAGACTTAAGGTTATTTGACTTATTTCTTAACCGTTAAGAGGAAGCCTCTTAATACAAAACAACCCTTTAGACCTATAAATCAAGGGAAAATAAATTACATTTTTAACATTGACCAACTTTTAAACAATTATCATGTCTATATTTTAGAGACCTCACAAACTCCAAGAGGTTTCAAAGGACATCTGGGTGAAGGGGATTAAGGCTTCAACTTATCTCAGACCCAGCAAATAACCAATTAAAAAGAGGACACATGATTAAAGATGCTAGTAAATACTCCAGTTTTAAAGCGTTTTTAACCTAGACGCCAAGCTTGAAGAGACCAAGGAACACATTGAAGTGGCTTAGCATTAAGACACTTGTACCGACCACGTTTGAGTGACTCAAGCGTCTACTAGCCTCTTTAGCATATATTTTCTTTTGATTGGTTATTTGGTAGGTTTGAAATAAGTTGAAGTATCTAGTCTTAGGTCAGTATCTAGTCTTAAGGTCTTCATCAACCTGTCCTTTTAAGATTTGGTGAAGTCTCTAAAATATAGACGTGATTAATATTTTTAAATTTAAATTTATTCTAATTTGAGAGGGAATCAATACAATTAAAAAAAAACAGCAAGGATTGTTACACGACCATCATGGAGCAGTTTCCATGTATATCTCCATATTTCTCTCAAAACTTCACACACGACACAACTCAACTCAATTCAATTCATTTCAAACCCTAATATTCCCTCTCCTCTCTCATATCAACGACCAACAATCCGACATTATGAGTACACCTTACACGTTAATGAGATGTCGCATGAAACATCTAATATCATGTTTCAACGCTTGTAAACTTCCTATAGACAAAGACAACGAAGAAACCGTTCATCAGACCCCAAATACATCGTCAGTTATCGATGAACCAAACCGCGAAAGACCGACAAACTAAAAGTTGAAACGACGTCGCCTGTGAGCTGGCAGTCATGCGAGTCGGAAGAAGATGAGTACATTGTGTTTTACTTCAAGGAGGATGAAGCAGGTGGTGACGTGATAGAAGAAAGAGGCTTAGACACGGGCTGTTGCAGTCGACGAAAAAAGGTTTGTTATCGGTGTTTATTCGTTAAATGTTGTTAATATAAAGTTTTGAAATATAATAAATGATAATTAGTTGTTGCTTTTAAAAAAGGAAACGTGTGAACGAGTTCGAGTTGATGCTAACCCGAACGTGTTGGAATATGAGTTGGAGGAATACAGGCACACATTGAGTGAGTCAAGCGAGTCGAGTTCGGGTTCATTCGCTTTCCCTATGTAAGTAACACCATCACTTTTAACTTTAAATAAATAAATAAATGAAATAATCATGGGGTGTTTCGGATTTGGGATTGTGTATTCTAATATTAATGCATAGTCTATTGTAGGGATGGGAAATGTATTATCGAATACCGGTACATATTCAGTACGATATTCGGTTTTGAATTTAGCTCAATTTAGTATCTGTACTATGCGGTATGGTACTGGTTTGGGACTAACGGTATCATACCATACTGGTACCGACAGAGCATATATGGTACGGTATTGGGTTTGGTTTTTGCTAAATTTTGATGTCAGTACTATGTGGTACAGGCAAAGTTTAAAAGAACGGAAATGAGCCTCGAGGTGTAAGCCCGAGGCGGAATCAAAAAATAAATATAAAAATTATATATCTTATAAAACGTAAAAATAATTGACCAAGATAAGTCTTAAACATAAAAACATACATCAAAAATAAAATGATTGACCCAAAAAGTCTAAAACATAGAAAAAAATAACACATCAAAAACACCCTAAACCACCTGAGGCGCACATTTTCTTGACGCCTCAGCCCTAGGCGTATGTACAGACTAGACCCCATGAGGCGCACGCCTCAAGCGTTTTTTAAACCATGGGTACTGGTATCTGTACCGATCTCATCCCTGGTCTAACACCAACAGTCCCTTAAAGCGGTCCTTTCATATGTAGTGATAGTATGGGAATGTTTGTTTGGTTGATAATTTGCAGAATCCAAAGGGAATGGACAGGTAGCCCTGTGTTGATGCCGAGACCAGCAGGACACAACAAGTCCTGTGGTGTTTGTGTTCAGTGTTGTAAATTCTAGCTTCATTGTTAAACTTGTTGACTTTACAATTCGACAACGTTTCAGATTCAGCAGCCAGGACAATGGACTCTTGGACTTGATTCATTTTTGCCGTCGCTCGTATTTCCCAGGGTAAAATTGTCATTTCACAAGCATCGAGTTAACGGTATTTATCAGCTGTATGTTAAAGAAAGTTTGCACCTTGCCTTTCATTCCGCTGTAAATTGTTTGGGGTTCTAACATAGAATTTTGTGGTTCGGTTAACTTTTTTTTTTTTTTTTAATTTGTTTGTTTAGCGACTTTTGAAAAGCTTGTCGCTGTATGGCAACTGTAAATCAGGTGGCAAACACAATTAAATCCTTAACTAATAATACTACACACCTCTGACCCACTTATGCATACTCTTCGGTATATACGCATAAGTGGGTCATGATGAGTTATTACAATTCTGTGATAGATTTAACATTGGTTCAGGATAGAGTTATAAATCAGTACACCATAGAGTTCACGATACGAGTGAGCTTGGTTCAAACATATCAAACGAAAACAGAATCTCCAGAGTTGATACAGTGTGTTCAAATAAGTTTAGTTTGAGTACTTCCATTGACTGTAATATTTGACAGCAACAATGTTTGAGCACCAAGTATATTCGTTACTGTGACATTGCAAATTTCGTTTGCGATATGAATTGTGATATCTATTCTCTTTAATAATTAACTCTATTAAATTTCGAGAATATCATATCAAAGCACTGTTTGTTTCTACAAAGGGATATATGTTGCTAACAACCAATCATTTTGACTTTGGCTTTCTGTTTGGAAAACCATTTTTAGTCAAATGTGGCTCACGGTTTGACTTAAAAATCGTCGAAATTGGGTTGTAAACAGACCTAGTTAGTGATTTTTGTTGATATACATACACAACACAATGGATTTAGAAGTTGAACTAGAGGAGGAAGCTTTGGAAACACATCTGATAAAAGATATTGATGCAAAAGGGTATTTGACTATTTGGTCATCATTAGCTGTTCATTTGTTAGTAAAATGTGTCAAAATATTGTGAATTAAAATTAAACGGGTTAAAATATAATCTAAACTGAAACGGGTCACTCATGACAAAATATAGTGAACTAATGTTGAACCATGTCAAAATGTAGACAGCTAAAAGAAACGGTTGCCGCCAATGTGTTACATTGAGTCAGAAGCTGACCCCAAAGTACCCGAATTGATGATACAGGTAACGGGTTGCTTGTGGTGTGAGCTATTATCAGCAATCATCATTGACACAGCTTGGTGCAATGGCATGTATTATTTTATTTTGTTGATCAACCCTTGGTCTGAAATTAGCAACCAATCCATAAAAATTTGCATAAAGGTGAATTAAAACAACATCATGAAGATTGTAATATATCATATGAACCATATCATATTACAATTAAAACCCGGGTCAAGAACATTTATAAAAAAATCAGCTAGCTAACTAACCACACAAAACAATATCATAAAAGATTTGACTGGACGTTATACCTACGGGATAATATAACGAAGGTTCAAGATTATTTGTATGCATTGTACAATGTAATAATGTTATTTGGTAACAATGACAAAAAAAACTATGATTATAAAGAGTAGATGCAAGTTGAAATATGATTACATCATCGTCGCCATTGAAGAAGAGTACCACAGGTTATTAATAGCATCATGGGTGATTAAGTAAAAGCAGAGACTCTGTGTAGGAGGCCATCTCAAAGAGTGAACCACAAATCCCAACACCATTCATGCGTTCCGAGCCGGGTTCATAAACTTCAAGTTCACCATTAAGTGATCTACGCAACATTTGGCCATTCTTCCTGAATCCAACAAAAGAATGCCCAACAGTGAATAGTTTTGTAAACGATGATTTTGGAACACCATTTTTCAACATCCATATGGCACAAACTGGTCCCAGTTCATAGTCAAGCACAACAAGAAACTCTTTGAGATTATATATGTTCAGATATACATCACGGCGTGCTAATCTATCCGGAAGATCTTCTTCTCCAAAATTTTCACTTGTCAAATCAAATGTAATGATCCTCTGACGACGAAATTCAAAATCAAATGCAACCCAATAAAGAAACCCCAGCAATAACTACAGCATTATTCAGAAACTGCATTGACTTACGAGGTGGACTCTGTTTCATTGATATGTTTCTCCACGTCCGAGATGTTAATGTATAAACTTCATCCTCGATAATGTGTGGATTTTTAACCACC
Source organism: Ambrosia x helenae (assembly GCA_030844895.1). Classification (NCBI taxonomy): domain Eukaryota; kingdom Viridiplantae; phylum Streptophyta; class Magnoliopsida; order Asterales; family Asteraceae; genus Ambrosia; species Ambrosia x helenae. The sequence continues at coordinate 49,363 of JAUTDX010000643.1, forward strand.
TTAGAAATTTTAACAATCTTAGGGTCAAGAGTTTTAGGACAAACCCCAAAACCAAAAGCATATGCTCCAAAAGGCAACGCTATACGAACAGATTTTCTAATTGATGGGTTCCAAAAAATAACCGAACTGTGATGCACTAAACACACCAATCCGTGAGAGCAACCGAGCACTGATGATGCCGCATGAGGAACAGTAGGAGAAAACTTGTGGTGCGGGAACTGTCATCATCAATGATGGAAACGTATTTATGCTCAGAACCTGTTATGTACTTTAACAGTAGATGGTGAGGCTGAGTCTGGTTGAGGCTATGATCAGTGATAAATTCAGAGCTATGGATAAGAGACTTCCATTGTTTCGAAACCGATCTAAACCGAAGCAATGATTTGATTGGACACCTTTTGATGATTTCCGCTTGGATTTCGAGAGGAATGTTGGCAGGCACATCCATGTCGATCTGTTTTTTGTGGATGGTTACTGTGAAATAAGGATTAAGGATACGTATATATATTTAGATGATGAGGTGATGAAATAGGTTAATGTTAATAGAGTATGAATTTTGGGCCACTGGCTTCTTCATGTCGATCTTTTTTGTATTTGTTGTTGTTTGCCCTTAGACACCTAGACATAGTCTTTTTAATAGTACCCGACAAAAATAGCTAACTGGAGTATTATAAATAAACTACGGTTGCTGTTAAAATGTTGTGATTCAAATATTCAAATACTGGACACGTTATTGGACTCTAAGTTATGCAGGTTGGACTTACAAGTGGGCCTGTGATCTGAGGAGTCTTATTATTGCAAGAAGGGTTATTGGGCTTATAAGCCTGTTATGTTTTTCGTCTTAAATGCTGGCCGTTGGATTGTTCACGATCCGTGTGGAGTTGATCGAATGGCTGAGATTCGTTGTTAGTGTGTTTGTTTCTCTGGAAGCTTCCATGCTCCCTATAAAAGGAGAGCTCGTCTCTCAGTTGTCTCTTTAGCTCAGATATTTTTCTATCGTTGTATTTGTATCGTATCCTCTCTAGTTTTAGGGTTTGTACTCTGTACGTTATTATCTCATTGTATTGTTTTCCTTGTTAGTTGATCTTCTGATATTGAATGATCAGAAGATCCCTAACTGTATTGTATTAAGATTTCTACGATTGTAGAAATCTAGGGTTTGGTTGGGTAACGTTTTGGGTTGGTAATAATAAGATTTTGTCACCGTTTTCTTGTCGCTATATCTTTGTTCTTGTTATTGTTCTTTTCTTTAAGTTTCAGTGGTTGTGTTAGTATAGATTCATATATTTTTACATGGTATCAGAGCTTTAGGCTCTGTTATCATCGTTGTGTCTTGATTCTGGTGTTTTCCGCTGCAAATCTGAGCTGTCTAGGTCTAGATCTCACTTTAAAAGTGTCTGTGTGAAGAATCTGATCGTCATAATAGATCTGGTTCTTCTTGAGTCTTATATACAATAGATCTGATCTTCTTGATAGATCTGGTCTTTTATCTTGGTTACTGGGTTCTTGTTGATTGTTATTGTGCAGGTTCTGTTTGGTCAACTATTGTTGGCTTGGATCTTGGATTGTTAGTGTGCTTTTGGAATAATAGCTTCAATTGCACTCACAACTCTATACCCTAAGTGAAGGTATAGGTTGTGAGTTTGGCGAAACCCTAACTTGGTTCCACCCCACTGTGAGATCGTTCTATATTGTTTCTTGTTTGTGTCTGTGTGTCTAGGGCAAAGGCCCGGGTTAGGAGGACCGGAATTGTGCCAACTATTTGAGAGTCTTGTCTGTGTTGTTTGTGTTCTTTGTATTGTCTGATTGATAATCTGGTGTGTTTGTCTACTGCTTATATTTGTATTATATATAAATACATAGATAATAAAGGTCTCCTGTGTTAAGATCTGGGTGGGCACCTTGAGTGATGAACCCACTATCTGACCCCTGACACAGCTTCGACCTCTTAGGGCTCTTTACTCTGTTGTATTAGTAGTTATTCTTATTCTGTCTGATAATCTCTGTGGTTTGTGTGATCTTCCTGTCTGTCTACCTGTTTATCTGTGATTGTCTTAGTTATTCACCATGGGTGATGTTGTTGGTGGAGGTGCTGCACCAAATGGTAGTGGTGATGGTGGCACCTTGATCAGCAAACTTGATATTAGTGACCCCCTGTTCTTACATCCTAGTGATACTACAAGTCTGTCCATAATCAGTATGAAGTTAAAAGGAACTGAAAATTACTCTGTCTGGTCTAGTTCCATGAAACTTGCTTTAGAAACAAAAAATAAAGTAGGGTTTATAGATGGAACATGTAAAAAACCTGAAATGATGAGGTTTTAGGTAAACAATGGGATAGATGTAACTCTGTGGTCTTAAATTGGTTATTAAACTCTGTTAGTGAAGAGTTATATCTTGGTCAGGTCTTTTCTAAACTTGCTACTGAGGTATGGACAGACTTAAAAGAGACCTATGATAAAGTAGATGGGTCTGTAGTGTTTAATCTTTACCAGAAGATTAATTCTGTTAGCCAAAATGGTAGTTCAGTTGCTGAGTACTACCATAAACTGAACACTATGTGGAAGCAATTTGATGCTACTGTGCAGTTGCCTTCCTGCACATGCAATGCATCAAAAGACTTTAATGATTTCAACAGTCTAATAAAGTTAATGCAATTCCTCATGGGTTTAGATGATGTATACCAACCAGTCAGAACCAATCTGTTAATGCAGGACCCTTTACCATCTATTAAAAATGCCTTTGCTATTGTTTCCAGAGAAGAATCTCATAGAGGTTCAGGATCAACAGCAAAAGGACATAATGTGGCTTTTACATCTAAAACTAATCAATCAGTTGATAGGAAAAAAGTTACTAATAGAGGTCCTAACCCAAATTTAAAATGTACCCATTGTAATATGTTAGGACATACCATTGACAGATGCTATGAACTGGTTGGTTATCCTCCTGGGTTCAAAAAGAAACCAGGAGGACAGGTATCTAGGTCTAATATGTCTCAAAATGTGTCTAACACTAAGCAAGGCAGTACTTCTACTGCCTTGCCTAGTAGCTCTTCTATGTTTCCTTTCTCACCTGAACAGATATCAAAGCTCATGAGTCTGATCAGTGAAAAGGGAGGAAATGAAACACAAAACTCCAATGCTGGAGGTAAAAGTGTTTTCATTAATGGTTTTTCATGCCTTACTAAGATATCAAACCTGGCAAAAGTTTTGGACAACTTCAGTAATTGTTCAACTTTTGTCAAGTATGCTCTTAGTAAAGGATGGATAACAGATTCAGGAGCAAATCAACATATGACCAGCAATGACAAAGACATGGTCAATAGTGTTGATGTCTCTGAATATAATATTCAGGTTAAACATCCAAATGGGACAAGTGCCAAAGTAACCAAAATAGGAGATATTAAGTTAGCTGATGGTGTTGTCCTATATGATGTTTTCATGATACCTGATTATTGTGTAAATCTGTTATCTGTTCATAAGTTGTCTAGAGACAATAAACTTAGTGTCCTATTTGATGAAGAGCATTGTTATATACAGGATTCCAAATCCAGGAGAGTCCTGGTGACTGGTAACCAAAGTGATGGTCTCTATTTTGTTGGCACAAGTGTGAGTGTCAACAATTCTTGTTTTTCTAGTGTTAATGATGCCAATTTATGGCATAGTAGGTTGGGGCATCCCTCTGACCAGGTTCTGTCTGTATTAAGAAAGGACTTAAATCTGGGTCATAGGAACTCTCAGCCATGTGAAATCTGTCACAAGGCTAAACAGGTTAGAGTTCCTTTCCCCATTAGTGATCATAAATCTAAACATATAGGGGAGCTTGTGCACCTAGATGTATGGGGCCCTTATAAGATCACTAGTAGGGAAGGATTTAAGTACTTCCTTACTGTTGTGGATGATTTTTCCAGATCTGTTTGGTGTTATATGTTAAAAAATAAATCAGAAGTCTTTGAAAATTTAAGCATATTCTATGAGTTAATATTAACTCAGTTTAAGTATAAAATAAAAGTGTTTAGGAGTGACAATGGCACTGAATTTGTTAATAAACAAATGGAACAGTTTTGCAATTCCAAAGGAATTATACACCAAACATCATGTGTCTATACTCCTCAGCAAAATGGAATTGCTGAAAGGAAGCATAGACACTTGTTGAATACAGCCAGGGCTTTGTTGTTTCAAAGTGGATTGCCCCTTAGATTTTGGGCTGATTGTGTTCTAACTGCTACTTATTTGATTAACAGGATCCCCTCTTCTGTTCTATTAGGAAAAAGTCCCTATGAGTTAGTGTATGGGTTCCCCCCTAATCTTGATCATATAAAGAGTTTTGGTTGTTTATGTTTCAACACAGTGTTAAACAGTTCTGATAAATTGTCTTTTAAGTCTGAAAAATGTGTTTTAATTGGATTTTCCAATTTAAAAAGGGTTACAAACTCTGGTGTTTAGAGTCAAAACAGTGTATTTTTTCTAGGGATGTTAGATGTTATGAAGAAATTTTTCCTTTTAAACAATCAATAGTGGTTGATCAGGAGTTAAATGTTTTTGATAAGTCTTTAAACCATTTAAATTTCTTTGACTGTGTTGAATCCAATAATCAGAAGTCTAATATGATTGGGAATTCAGATCTTCCCGATGATGAAGGGGACCAAAATGAGACTCATTCTAGTCCCACTAGTATGCAACTAGGGTCTCCTCCCAGGGCTGCTGGGGGGGTAGACAGCAGTCAGCAGCCTGGCAGCTCAGGTTGCAGGAACCCTAGTAGGGCAAACAATGATGAGGGACTAGAAAATGGTGAGCAAACCCAGTCTGAGGGAAATCTAAGAAGGTCTGATAGAGTGTCAAGCTTGCCTAGACACTTCAATGACTATGTTGTTGAAGGCAAAGTCAAGTATGGCCTAGAAAAAGTAGTTAATTATTCTTGTTTGACCAGTGAAAATATGTCTTTTGTGTCTATATTAAACAAATCAGTAGAACCCAGTTCTTATATTGAGGCTGCCAAGGATCCCAAGTGGTTGAGGCAATGAATTCTGAAATGGAAGCCTTATATAGGAATAAAACTTGGGTTGTCACTGATTTACCTGTTGGGAGAAAACCAATAGGGTGTAAATGGATTTACAAAATCAAGTATAAAGCAAATGGTGAAATAGAAAGGTACAAGGCCAGGTTAGTAGCCAAAGGCTACAACCAAAGGGAAGGACTTGACTTTGGAGAAACTTTTCTCCAGTAGTCAAAATGGTAACTGTAAGGTGTGTCATAAGTCTTGCAGTTCAAAATTCTTGGCCTTTGTATCAATTAGATATAAACAATGCATTCTTGTATGGGTCCATTACTGAGGATGTCTACATGACATTACCAGAGGGATACTCTAATAAGAATGAGTCTAAAGTGTGTAAACTGGTCAAATCACTCTATGGGCTTAAGCAAGCTCCTAGGAAGTGGAATGAAAAGTTAGTAGATGTGTTAGTCAAAATAGGTTTTGTTCAAAGCCTATGCGACTATTCTTTGTTTGTAAAAAGGTCTGATACTAGTTTTACTGTTTTACTTGTATATGTAGATGATATAGTTGTTACAGGGAATAATGAAACTGAAATAACTAAAGTAAAACAGTTTCTTAAGTCTAACTTCCAAATCAAAGATTTAGGAAAGTTAAAGTATTTCCTAGGAATAGAATGCTTTATTCTCAACAAAGCATTTGCCTATCCCAAAGGAAATACTGTCTAGAGTTACTTAGTGAGTTTGGGTACTTGGGATGTAAGCCAATTAGTACACCTATTGAACAGAGCTTTGTTGTAAGTGCTAAACATGCAAAAGAAACTGATTTTGTAGAAAATGTAACTGGTTTTCAAAAACTTGTTGGAAAACTGATATATTTGTCTCTGACAAGACCAGATATAAGTTACACAGTTCAGTTCTTGAGTCAATTCATGCACAAACCATCAAAGTATCATTTAAAAATAGCACTTAGATTGTTAAGATATTTGAAACTTTCTCCTGGGAAAGGTATTCTGTTTAAACAGTCAGATCAGTTCAATTTGAGTACTTATGTGGATTCAGATTGGGCTAAGTGCCTGATTTCCAGGAAATCTGTTACAGGATATTGTGTTTTCTTAGGAGAATCATTAATATCTTGGAAATCTAAAAAACAAAGCACAATTTCCAGGTCTAGTGCAGAGGCAGAATACAGAGCTATGTGCTCTGCCTCTTGTGAGGTCATTTGGTTAATCAATATGTTGAAAGAATTGAGTATAGAAGTTAAACTTCCTGTTAAGCTTTACAGTGATAGTAAAGCTGCACTGTCTATAGCTTCTAACCCAGTCTTTCATGAAAAAACCAAACACTTTGAAATTGATTTACATTTTATAAGAGAAAAAATTTCAAGTGGTGTTATTCAGGCTTTAAAAATCAGTTCTGAAAATCAGATAGCTGATATTTTCACAAAAGGGTTGAGTGTTTCTCAACACAAAGTTCTTTGTGATAAACTTGGTATGTTTGACATGTTTGGTATTTGAATCATGGGGGCATGTTAAAATGTTGTGATTCAAATATTCAAATACTGGACACGTTATTGGACTTTAAGTTATGCAGGTTGGGCTTGACAAGTGGGCCTGTGATCTGTGGAGTCTTATGATTGCAAGAAGTGTTATTGGGCTTATAAGCCTGTTATGTTTTCGTCTTATATGCTGGCCGTTGGATTGTTCACGATCCGTGTGGAGTTGATCGAGTGGCTGAGATTTATTGTTATTGTGTTTGTTCTCTGGAAGCTTCCATGCTCCCTATAAAAGGAGAGCTCGTCTCTCAGTTCTCTCTTTAGCTCAGATATTTTTCTATCGTTGTATTTGTATCGTATCCTCTCTAGTTCTAGGGTTTGTACTCTGTACGTTATTATTTCATTGTATTGTTTTCCTTTGTTAGTTGATCTTCTGATATTGATGATCAGAAGATCTCTAACTGTATTGTATTAAGATTTCTACGATTGTAGAAATCTAGGGTTTGGTTGGGTAACGTTTTGGGTTGGTTATAATAAGATTTTGTCACCGTTTTCTTGTCGCTATATCTTTGTTCTTGTTATTGTTCTTTTCTTTATGTTTTCAGTGGTTGTGTTAGTATAGATTCATATATTTTTACACTGGAGATCATTGGCAGTTAGTTAATTAATTAGTATGTTTCTCAATTAAGAATCAGACTTATCCAACACCAGTGAATGAATCAGCTTAGTTTAAGCATTAACAGACATTTGAATCATCAAAAGGTACATAGATTTCACTCTCATCCAAAGAACAGTTTTTTACTCGACTACATACACCGTCCTTGAATCCATGACTGTTGAGGTAATGTTGGAATGATATTAAGTGTTGCTTTAAGGCTACCACACAGAACTATCATTTGGGTGTTGAAAATACTACCTTTATACCTTGGTCTCATATCTAAACAAATATCAAAAGAGCAAATACATTAATTTTATCAATTGAAAGCTGTTTAAATTTATCTTTTTAATAAATAATATATACTTACAAACAAGGAGCAATGGAAAAGCAATATTTCCTGTTTTCATGAAAATTCCAATCTGCAGAGCCAGAAATGCAACATGAATTAGACAATTATATTTCTTTGAACCGATCTAAATACCAGATAAACAAATACCAGCAAGCAAATTCACTATGCTTTGAAACACTGCCCTGAAATTTTATATAAGTTATCGACTGATTCATAGGAGATTCTTATCCTGTGCTCGGGATTTGGTGAAGCAACAATGAAAAATTAGCGGATCAGGTGAGAAACCTCGGTCAATCATTTCCTCAAGAAGAATCTCTGCTCCTTCAAATTCTTTTTCTTGCAAGAACTCATGAACGATGGCATTGTACGTCACACTATTTGGCGAACACCTTTTCTCATCCATCTTTCTTAGCAAGTCTTTAGCTTTACCAAATAAGCCTTGTTGACAAAGCACACTTATCATCACTGTATATGTCCTAACATTCGGTTTCAATCCTTTTAAAGAGAGTTCATCAAACAGATCCATTGCCAATCATGCTTCCCACATATTTTACAAACCCTTAATCAAGATATTATAAAGAGTGACATCTTTCATCAGTTTGTTGCTTCCCATAGAACGAAACAGAATCTTTGCACCAGAACACTGACCATGGAACAAGATGCTGTAAGTATATACAGTTGGACTCAGACCCTTTGCTTGCATCTCAATGAAGATTCCTGGATTGAAACAAACCTTGTAACATGCAATTGTAGGTGACAACATTAGGAATCAAGCCCTTGTCTAGAATTATTGAAAAAGATGCCTAGCCTTATCAATTTGCTTCTTCTTACAGTAAACATCTATCAGGCACAACATTCCTCTCCAACATGGCATTAAGAAACATTCTCTGCTTCCTCTATTTCTCCACGTAAACAGTATCCGCTGATTAGTGCACTATAAGTGACTACGTTTGGATGAAGATGATACGACTCCACCTATCAGCTGGTCGACCAGCCCTGGTTCAATTACCTTGACCCAGTCAATCAGGAGCAAAGATTTAGGGCTGAATTAGTGGGGAGTTGAATGCTAGGGGAGTCAAAGTCAAGAGGAAAGTCAACAAGCTGAAGTTTAGGGTTTGTCAATAAAAATCAGCCTATGTTTTCTTGGTTTTTTCATTTGGTTCCATTGCGGGAAATCGAAGAGAAGATGGATCAGGACACCCGAATCTAGTGATTGCTCCGCAACTATCGACCATTGCAGCAATCAGGACTCAGATGACCTGAGATGGCATTTTAGTGAAAAAGCAATGCCAAGTGGAAGAACAACGGTGGAGAAGGACATAAAAGAGACGCCATACGATGAAGTACAATCAGACAAATAGAAAGATAACACCAGCCTGGTGTCTAACTTCCCAACAAATCAATTCCATCAGAGCCGAAGGTGTCCGAGATGAAACTTCAAAACATTTCACTGTGTAGAATCTAAGTATTCTATCAAAAAAGAACTTATGATGTTTGACTTTGTTGTGTTTTACCAGCCTCCATGTAGTCAAAGTATCAGTTCCAACTAGGTGCTATACACCACAATTGCCATACATGTCACAGTCCCTTTCAAGCCATACACCACGTTTCTACAAGTCTTCAAATTCAAAAGGAAACGAGAAGTCACAAGTACTGAGCACCCTGGCTCAGTACAAGGTGCATACACCTCAGTTCGCCTCGAGACTCATTTCCTTACTTTTAAACCTTGTATGGGATTACTCATGTTACTCATGTTACTAAATTGTTAATTACTAATTATTTTAAGTGATATATAACCCAACATAAAACAAAACATTTAACAAAATGATAGTAAACGGTTACAGCAATGTAAATTGTCCACTCCGCGACAACATGAAGGTTCCCCACTATTACATATAGATATCTCAAGATACTTAATTTGGTTAAAATTGCCAATGATATATTTCAACATTTTTTGAATCAAATAATAAACAGATTCATTTAAATATTTATTTATTTTTATCTATAATATAGATTCTAACATAAAAGACCATTACTTAATCTTGTCATCCTTTGATCTAGAAATTTCTCCTTCCGTCCCTCCATGCTTTGTAACACTATTTAGACTTGAGTTCTACTTGAAAATTTGGATTAATGAAATTCAAAAGTACAGGAACAAGTATCATGTGGTACGTCTATAATTATATATTACGTTTTTAGTCCTAAATAGGAGAAATTACGCCTTTCATATGTCTCTCTTTGCAAGATATATTGAGACCTACTTGTGTATTATTAGATTATTCTCGTCAAAAGTCACATTAATGCAAGACCATTTTAATGACAGTCTAGTAGTCCACCTCACTTTGTGGCCGAAACACCATTTCCTTAATGTTATGCACAAGAACAAACAAGAATGCACCAACAAGAAAGAGTCTAAAAGTCTAATACTAAGTATAATCCTAAGCATAGTTGATGCAGAAAGTATAATACTAAGCAGATTTAATTAAGTAATAATTTAGTAACTAGAAAAGTTAAATTGTTAAGGTTAGGATTGCAAGATGTGATTTTCTAAAATTGTTAGCAATGAAATTAATAACAAGAAACCATCCTAACTATGCAGGTATAGGTCAATTTTATTCTAACTCTGTTCTAAGCGAACATCAATCAGTCAAAAAAATTTGAGTCACATGCAATTTAAACAAGCAAGAAAGCAACAACCATAAGCAAAGTCGGATATTAAAAAGTTCAGGAAACAAACTGAGATGTTATATTAGGTATTCTGCCATCTTTTCTTTCTACACTTGATAGCTTTTGAATGACAATCGCAAACGAGAATCTTTCCTACATTTGGGATCCGGTCTAGTAAACTCTTAAAAGTAGCATGATCAAGCATAAAACCTCGATTGAACATTTCTTCAAGATATATCTCACCTCTCCACACTCGTTTTCCTTCAATAACTCTCGAACAATAACATTGTATGTGAAGCCATTTGGCAAACAACATTCTCTTCCATCTTACTAAGCAATTCTTTACCTTTAACAAATAATCCTTCTTGGCAATACACACGTATCATCACTGTATATGTCCTAACATTTGGTTTCAATCCTTTCAATAGAAGTTCATCAAACAGATCCATAGCCAATTTTGGTTTCCCACATTTGCTACAACCATCAATCAACGTACTGTACAACCCTACATCATTCATCAATTCATTGCTTTCCATAGAACGAATAGAGCCAATGCATCAGAACACTGGGAGTTTTTGCACATTCCATGGAACATGATACCGTACGTCAATACATCTGGAGTCAGACCCTGGCTTGCATCTCCTTGAAGAGTTTCTCTAGCGGCTGCAGGATTCCCAGATTGAAACAAACCTTGTAACATGCTACTGTAAGTAAAAACATTAGAATCAAACCTTTGTTTTTGGATTTCTTGAAAAAGATTCATAGCCTTGTCGATTTTCTTCTTCTTACAGTATCCATTTATCATGCTGCTATATGTGATGATGTCAGGCACAAGATCCCTCTTAACCATGCCATCAAGAACTTTCTCAGCTTCATGCGTTTCGCCACGTAAACAGTATCCATCAATTAGTGCACTGTAAGTGATTACATTTGGATTTAGACCTCTTCGTACCATTGCTTGTACAGCAAGCTCTGCATCTTTTACGCGTCCATTCTTGCAAAAAGAATCCACCAGGATAGTATAGGTATCCACTCCTGGAGATACTCCTTTCTCCTCCATATCTATCAACATTCTGGCAGCTTCTGTCTCTCTACCAAAGTTACATAGACCATGAATCAAAGAGTTGTAAGTGATAACGTTTGCAAGGACACCCTTTTCAGCCATTTGGGTAAACAGTTGTAATGCATTATCAACCATTCGTTCTTTGCAGAGGCTATCAATGACTGTACTGTACTGCTCTACACATGGTTTACATGAGCCTGATTCCATGAACCTGAGTAGTTCAAGGGCCTTGGTAGTGTGACCTACTTTGCAGAGCCCATTAATAACACTTCCATACATAACTTGATCAGGCTCGCAAACTTTATCTATAAGCATTTCTTGAAAAACTCAACAGCTTCGGAAACCCGATCAGCAAGAACAAGGCCATGAATGAGAGTGGTATAGGTGGCCAAAGTGGTGGATGACCTTGCTTGAAGATGGTGGCTAGTAATGCAAAAGCATAAGGAACTTGATTGAGGCGGCAATGACAGTTAATAGAGATGTTGAATGTATAGATATTAGGAGGAATACCCAACAAGTATAATTGTTTGTAAAGAGAAAGGGCAGTGAATAATGTTTCATCTTTACAATGGGAGAGATGAGCTGATTAAATTGAATGATAGAAGGAGGAGGCTGTCTTTGAAGCATTTCATCAAACAGTTGGAGGGCATCATGGATTTTGGGAGCATGTTTGAGAGAAAGGAGTCTTTGATTGAAATGAGAGGTTGAAGGTGAAGAAGCAGTGGAGTAATAACGAAGTAGATATCGTATGCAATTCATCCTACAGTTTGAATTTGAATGTATATAACAACTGTAATTGTAATGAAAGAGAGAAGGAATAAGCATCCCCTGGTTCAATACATACAAGCCGTTCAACACCTACTTAAAAGTCATATTTTATATTATTATTATTATTATTATTATTATTATTATTATTATTATTATTATTATTATTATATTATTATAGTATTAAATTAAATTATATATAATATTAATTTACAAATGTTTTGTGCCTCAAGGTGTTGTACATCACGTTTAGACCCCTTGTAGTGGAAGCGTGAAAAAAAAATAGCGCCCCCACAACGTTACGGGGGGCGGTATGTGTTAATTTTAAGCCGGAGCGTTGTTTTAATAGCGCCAAACACCATCTTTGATAACAAACAAAATAATGCCATGTGCACTTGTAAGAAAATTTTGAAGGTTGTCCAACTTTCATAACAAACAAATAAATGCCACGTGCATTTAAATTCAGTTTTTTTTTAACATAGCCTTGATTTTAAAAAGTGCGAAGCGCACAAAAGTCACGAGGTCTAAAACCGAGGCGCAAAGCGCAAAAGCAGTGGACTTTTCGTACGCGAAGCGTAAGACAATTATATAATTTTTTTATATATGCTATCGGTTTTTTAGCATTATTTACTAAAAATATAGATACAAATAAGGTATATATATGATTTAACTAAAATGTACAACCTTTTTAGCTGCATGTATAACAATTTTAAGCACAAAAACATCATGTGTACAAAAAGCGCGCTTTTCTCGCTTTTCTTTTTCTTGCACTTTTAGTGAGCTTTTCGTACACTGCTCGCCTAGGGTTACATAAGGCGCACAGATTTGCGCCTAGGTGCGCTTTGCGCTTAAGCGCGCCTGAAGCGCGCTTTTAAAACATAGAACATAGCGCCTCAATTTTCCCCACCCCACTACACCCCATTTTGAATTCAAGCCTCATGCTGACTCAGCTGCCACATGCACCAATCAGAAAGAGGGGCGTTATATTTTTCACCTCTCACTACACATTGTCTTAACAAATGTTTTGGGAATGAAATGGTGTTACACCATTTTTTTATAGGTTGTACTCTATTTTGTTTTTTTTTCTTTTTTTTTTTACTTTTAACCCTAAAAGTTTCATCTTTTACATTTAACACCTACACTTTTTACTTTTAACTTTATCCCGTGTATCTTAAAAAAAATTAGCTTTACGTTTCAATCCAAATTTTTCCAAAGTGCGTATGTAGTTCAACATGTTTACCTCTATTTTCCCGTCAAACAGTTACACTGTGTTTTAAGTATAAGTCTATTTTTTTGCGCATTATCGCGCCGCAACGGGCGTGCATGGTTAACCGTTTTTACGTCTATATTTCACTCAATTTTATTTTTTTCGTTTTTTATTTCCTTATGAGTTTTTCGATGTTGTTGGTCGCTAGCAAGTAGCAATAATGTGTCATTGATGCTACTTAGTATGTTTTATGCCCTCCGCAGCAACGCGAGTGACTTAATACTAGTTTACTATATATTAATTTACATGTTGTTGGTGCATTATTGGTTGTAAGGTCTACATAATTGGTTATAAATGGTTGTATTCTATCTTTTTTTTTTCCTTTTAACCTTTATGCTTTTCAAATTTTACAAATTTGTTACAAAACTTTTATTTTTAATTTTAAACCTAATAATTTTTCACTTTCAACTTTTGTGCCATATACTTCATCTTTTACAATTTTTCTATTTATCGTTTCAATCTAAATTTTACGAGTTAGCATGCTGCAATGCGCAAGTGTGTTCTACATTTTTTCGTCTATTTTTCCCTTTATGGCCCCAACCAACGCGCAGGTCCTAATTCGCGTCAACACGCAATGGACGTGCGTGATTAAGTGTTTTTATGTCTACTTTTCATTCGGTTTTAGTAGTCCCGCCGCAAAGCGCAGGTCTAATGTTTCTTCAACACACGGGTTCGATAAGATGTTTCAGCATTACTTTTTTTTCACGATTTACATCCCGGACATAATGTGAGGGCCTTAATGCTAGTTAGTATTAAGTATACCGTGTCAATTACATAAGAATAATATATTGAACATAATATACTTGTTCTTTTCGTATGCATCAATTCTTCACTATTTACGACCTATTAATTGCACATTTGATAAATGTACATTGGCATAAAAGTATTATCCACAAACATTATCAATTCCATGTCTAGCAAATAGAGAGAGAAGGATGTGCGAAGTAATGCTAGCATATAGCTTGTGTATACTTCTTGTGAGCTTATAAATTGTTTGGAAACCGATGCGAAGTTCTATCAACCAAATGTCTTTAAAGGTTTTTTAAGTGTATAAATGCATTACTGGGTAATTACTCCTTCGGCAATTAGAAAGTCATTCACTAACACTAACCGTCAAGGGAGATTTGCCCTGCAATTCATTAGTAGTACATATTTTGATATTCTAGCTCTAACATGAATGGATTTTCCACGCTTAGTCCACAATCCACATGATCTTGGTTTGTTGCATATACTCAAAGCCAATGTTATTCAAGTATAATGTATATGTAGAATACTTAGTCATGTCTAGTGACATGCATATCTTTAATACAACGACGATTGCCTTTGATACCCTTTGATACCATGATACTACGTGATGTTCATACAAATCTCACTTCTCAAATCTAGATCGGGTTGGATGACACTCTCAAATGTGGTGGAAAAAGATTATGAGATAACCTTGAACAAAAAATTTGGACCTCTATTACAACCTCAAGTGAATTTACCATTCCTTGATGCCAAGGACGACAATAGACTATTGTGCTTCATTATAAAGGTGTCAACTGAGGTAAAGGTAGCATGTTATACTATTTTAGTATTTTTTTCATAAATGTCATTGGTCCTTAATAAAATGATATCTAGAAATCAATAAACCATTGTCATTTGTTGAGATTGAATCTCCCTTCTATCACTTCATTTCTAACAACTATGTAATATGTGTAGGTTAAGTTTGTTAATAAACCTTCGTTGTGACGGATTTAGACCAAAATTACAGAAGTAACGTTCAATAATTTTCAACAAAAGACTTAAAAAAATTGCACTACACCAGAAAAGTTGTGGGATGGCGGGCATTACCTCTGCTAACACACTACATCCGCCACTGAACCTTCGTAGATAGTACATACGTGAAAATCATCAGTATATATAACACTTTGACCAAGCGAGTGTATAAAAGCATCCATTTATTTAAGATTTTTATCAAGATGCATGGCATTTGGAATTTTACAAGTTCATTAGTGTCCGATCCTTTTCATTATTATCATGTTATTAGAAAAAGACTTGTGAAGCTAGAATTGGAAATGGATGAATGATCCGAGGGACAATACACCCAAGCATACACTATACGTATACTATTCTAATAATATTAAACAAGGTTGCAGAAGGCGGCCTAGGCGGCGCCTAGGCGCTAGGCTAGAAATTTTATAGGAATTTAGACCTAGGCGATGAATTAGGCGTTTTGTGGCTTAATCGAGTTGGGCGGAGGCTGGGCGGGGCTGGGCGAGGCTGGGCGATGCTGGGCGGAGGCTGCCGGAAAACCTGCCGGAAGAGGGGCTGTTGGCTGCTGCTTCTTTAAGGAAGAAGAAGAAAAGTGACTTCTTTCTAGGTTTTATGCTTTTAGGGTTATTCAACTTTAGCTATTTTACCATTTAACCCCTCCATATTTCACTACTTTACATTTATAACCAAAACTTGTACTTTTAATAAAATTAGTTTGTTTATTTTAACATTTAACCCCCTCAAACTTTAATCTTTTAAACCTTGTGTGTATATATCTTAACATATTTTAAAAAAACACCTAAATTTGTGTATATATATATAAAATACGTATAAAAATACCAAAACGCCTAATTCTGCCTAGTCCCGACTAGTCGTGACTAGTCCCTAGGCTAGACCTCACCGCCCACCTAGCGCCTAGCGCCTTCTGCAACCTTGATATTAAACGTTATCTGCGTTGAACATTGTAAGTATAACTATTCCACCTAAATAATGATGTCCACCATAGGATAAGAGTTACATATTAGTTTTTTTAAAAGGCGTGATTCAATGGTGAAATCCTAGTCCTAACAACCTCCGGGTCAAAAGTTCGAGTCATCCCACACACCGGGCCCTTTCAATCTTAATGGGTATGATTTTTCAATGGACGAGAATCGAACATGTGACCAACCTCGGCGGAACCCTTTGAAGAGGTAAATCCTCCCATTTTAAATCAACTGGGCTGGAGATCATTGGCGGTTAGTTAATTAATTAGTATGTTTCTCAATTAAGAATCAGAGAGTTGTAAGTGACAACGTCTGCACGGACACCTTTTTCAGTCATTTGGGTAAACAGTTGTAATGCATTATCAACCATTTGATCTTTGCAGAGGCTATCAATGACCATATTGTAATGTTGTGCACAGGGTTTACAAGAGCCTGATTCCATGAACTTGAGCAATTCAAGGGCCTTGGTAGTCTGGCCTACTTTACAAAGCCCGTTTATAACGGTTCCATACATAACTTGATTAGGCTCACAAACTTTGTCTACAAGTAGTTTCTTGAAAAACTCAACAGCTTCAAAGACCCGATCAGCAAGAACAAGCCCATGAATGAGAATGGTATAGTTGCCAAAGTGGGTGGATGACCTTGCTTGAAGATGGTGGCTAGCAAGGAAAAAGCATAAGGAACTTGATTAAGGCGGCAATGACAGTTGATAGAGATAGTGATTGTATAAATATTAGGAGGAATACCCATCAACTTCATTTGCTTAATGAGCATAAGAGCAGTGGAATAATGTTTCATGTTTACAATAACAGTAATCAATTGAGTAAATTGGACGATGGAAGAGGGGGTTGTCTATGAAGCATTTCATCAAACAGTTGAGGGCATCATCGATCTTGGGAGCATTTTTTGAGAAGCAGAATTCTTTGATTGAAAGAGAGGCTGAAGCAGTAGAGTAATGTTCATCTTTACAATGCCAGTAATCACTGATTAAAATGGATGATGGAAGGAGGAGGTTGTCTATGAAGCATTTCATCAAACAGTTGGTGGCATCACCAACATTGGAGCATTTTTGAGAAGCAGAATTCTTTGGGTAGAAATGCCACGTTAATTTAAAAAGTTTTTTTTTCTTCTCATCTGTGTCCCGAGGTTTTCAATTCTTGATCATTTTCATCCAACTCCTAACTCCATTTAAAGAAGTTAGTTCATTTAAGGGTATTTTGGTCAGTTTACATATTTGTTTTTTTAATTAATCTAAAATGTGTATTTATCATTCCCAGACAAAGAAAATTACATTAAAATAACGGGCAGGCGGGCAACAAGCTGCGCCGCTAACCCTTTCTGAATAGCAAATCCTAATCTACTAAAAACGTAACCTTGCCACCCGAAGCCGAGACACTACTATGAATAACCCGCTGTACCCTGGTCAGGAAAACGGGTAGCCTCTGGTGCCAATGAGCCAAAGGTATCAAAAGCCAATGGTACAAAAAACGTGTTGGTTCTCCTCGCAGGCTTTAGCATGTTTTTCTACCTTCTTTGCCTCTGCTTTCCGCACCGCTTGCCCTGCTACGAAGCCACTATCCCTTAACCCAACTAGGGAGATACACCCGTCAGGTCAACACAAGCATGCTTCCCCCCGGCCCACCCAAAGACAAGGAGATCTGCTGGTCGTAGGGTGGATCTCCCTTCTGCTGTATCCGAGAGGAAGTTCACAGGGGCCTCCTTTTTGGCTGAGATCCCAGCACGTCTTAAAATGTCCCACAAAATGTCTCTAACCCAATCATGCCGATATTTGAAACCGGGTAACTCCTTACAATGAACCGCATGTTCCCCCGTATTCATCCAGGCAGGCCTTACGACAAATCGGACAAATTTCATCCTCCTGGTACATGTGGATCATCAGACGATATTTAAGAATGGCCCTGTATTCAATAGCAGACATGCTTTGGCCTAGACCTTTAATGGTAATATTTTTTTTTAATATTAAACTAATCTACTGATAATTCTATATCATTACCATGAATTATATATATTTGTTCATTTCGGACTCGAACCTACATCAAACATTAAATACTGTATTCAGTTTGTTATTCTAAAGAGAATATAAACCAAACTTAAATTGACATTTTGAAGCCCTGATAAAAATAACTTTTAGGAGTATGTCATTAGTCTTAGAATTCTTATGCCTTTGTAGAGTAGAATCCTGTTAGTTTGATTGTAAAATTAAAACTTGAGTAGATGAAATTGTAATATGTATGGATTGAACACACTACTTTCTTTGATAGTAGTGAGCATAAAGCATGAAAACTGCCTTTTACAAAGAATAAAGAATGTGTACATCAGACCTAAGTTGGTTCACAACCTCAAACAACACTTATGCGGGAAGACTCGTGCCCCGATTTGATACTAATTCTAAAGCTATCAAGACTAAATTATACAGTTAGTACATGTGGTTTACCCATTTTATCGTTTCATAACTATTTATTGGGAATTTCACCATTTTAACCAACTTTTACAAAATGGTTTTCACCATTGATACACACAGTCAAAATATGCAATAGAAAGGACGTACAACCGTCAAAATATGTGATAGTTGTAATCATTTTTATCCTTCAAAAATTAACCTAGTTTAAAAAAAGTGACTTGAAAGAGTAGGATGGGAGACGTAAGTTGCAAATCTAGTAATTGGTAAGTAAGCCAGACAAAACGGCCAGCTCGGGACGGGTAGTGTGGCGGTCAACATGTTCAGGTCATAACGAGCTAATTAAAAATGTTCTTGGTCATAACCGGTTAATTAAAACTGATCCATGTGGTATGTCATTATTTGCGTGTTTTAGTCTCTAAAATGAGAAACTACACCTTTCGTTCATGTCTCTCTTTCCAAGATATATTGAGACCTTACTTGTGTATTATCTGGTTATTCTCCTCAAAAGTCACATTTATGCAAGACCATTGTAAGGCTATATGGTGTGCCCCCACTTTCCCCCAACTCCCCCAAGTGCCACATCAACGCCACATCATTTCCCCCATTTTCTCCCCCAAGTTTGGAAATGTCTTCCCCCAATTCCCCCATTTCCCCTCCTTTTTTTATTGGATAAAGTTTAATAAAAAAAAAAAAATAGGCCAATCACATGACAAGGGGAGAAAGGGAAATCTCACCGAAGTCACCGGAAATTCAACCGGGGGGGGGGGGGTGTTCCCCCACCTCCCCGACGCACCTCATCTCCCCGGGTCTCCTCCCCGCACCCACACCATATTTACACTGCAACTATGACCAAAAGTGGTTTATGTACATCAAAACCATTCCAATGTTAGAACAAACATTAGAATACCCAAGGTCATGTCTCATACCAGCAGTGCCAAATATCTTCTGATAAACACAATAATAAACACATTAGATTACCCCTTGAACTAATATAGATTACATTTGCCATTGGTCATGAATGCACCAATATGAATAATACTTGTAAATTTGTAATAAGAAAGAGTGTAAAAGCAACATGTTTAGAGTTTCCATGTGCAGAGAAATTATAATTCAAACCACTAATTAGCAAAGTTTTAAAGAAAGGATCGAGCCTCGAGGCATTTTTTCCTTCACCTAACGAGGCGTAAGCCTCAAGGCGGCAGAATTAACAAATACATAAATTATATATCTTATGAAAATTAAATAATTGACAAAGTCTAAAACATCAAAAACAAAATAAATACATAAAGGTGTAAAACATAAAAAAAAAAAAACACATACATCAAAAATAAAATAAAATGACATAGAAAGCCTAAAACAACAAAAACACACACAACCTGAGGCGCAGGTTTTCTTGGCGCATTGGCCTTCGAGGCGCATTCACAAAATAACCCCACGAGGCGCCGCGTCAGGCACTCAGCCCCCCCCCCCCCCCCCCCCCCCGTTTTTATAAATTATTAGAATCATATGAATTTTAGATCTGAATATGCTAGAATCTGAACTGCATGGTTGGGAATTATTAAGGTTTTTACTTTTTACTAATAGGGATATGATTGCAACATGTGATTTCCTAAAATCGTTAACAAAGAAAGTAACAACAATCAAGCAAGCAATTTTGACAGTTGTGTTTTAAGCAACTTAAGCAAGCAAGGAAGCAACAACCATAGGCAAACTGTATATTGACAAGTTCAGGAAACAAACAGAGATGTTAAATTAGGTATTCTGCCATCTTTTTTATCTACACATGTTAGCTTTTGAATGATAGTTCTCAAACGAGATTCTTTTCCAACATTTGGAATCCGGTGTAGTAAATTCTCAAAAGTAGCATGATCAGGCATAAAACCTCGGTTGATCATTTCTTCAAGAAATATCTCAGCCTCTCTCCACACTCGTTTTTTTCTTCAATAACTCTCGAACAATAACATTGTATGTGAAACTATTTGGCAAACAACCATTCTCTTCCATCTTTCTTAGCATTTCTTTACCTTTAACAAATAATCCTTCTTGGCAATATACACGTATCATCACACTGTATGTCTTCATATCTGGTTTCAATCCCTTCAATTGAAGTTCATCAAAGAGATCCATAGCCAAGTTAGGCTTCCCACATTTGTTACAGCCATCAATCAATATAGTATACAAACCTATACCACTCATCATTCCATTGCTTTCCAATGAACGAAGAGAGCCAATGCGTCAGAACTCTGCGAATTATTGCACATTCCTTGGAGCAAGATACCGTAAGTAAATACATTTGGAGTCAGACCCTTGGCTTGCATCTCCTTGAAGAGTTCTCTAGCGGCTGCAGGATTCCCAGATTGATACAAACCTTGTAACATGCTACTGTAAGTAAAAACATCAGAATAAAACCTTTGTTTTGAATTTCTTGAAAAAGATTCATAGCCTTGTCATTTTCTTCTTCTTACAGTATCCATTTATCATGCTGCTATATGTGATGATGTCAGGCACAAGATCCCTCTTAACCATGCCATCAAGAACTTTCTCAGCTTCATCCATTTCACCACGTAAACAGTGTCCATCAATCATGCACTGTAAGTTATTATATCTGGACGTAGTCCTCTTTGTACCATTGCTTGTACAGCAAGCTCTGCATCTTTTACGCATCCTTCTTGCAAAAAGAATCCACCAAGATATTATAGGTAACCACTCCTGGAGTCAGTCCTTTCTCCTCCATATCTCTCAACATTCTGGCAGCTTCTGTCTCTCGACCAAAGTTACATAGACCCTGAATCAAAGAGTTGTAAGTGATAACGTTTGCAAGGACACCCTTTTCAGCCATTTGGGTAAACATTGTAATGCATTATCAACCATTCGATCTTTGCAGAGGCTATCAATGATGTACTGTAATGATGTACCAGGGTTTTACATGAGCCTGCTTCCATGAACCTGAGCAATTCAAGGGCCTTGGTAGTGTGACCTACTTTACAGAGTCCATTAATAAGATTCCATACATAAACTGATCAGCTCACAAACTTTGTCTATAAGCAGTTTCTTGAATAACTCAACAGCTTCAAAAACTCGATCAGCAAGAACAAGCCCATGAATGAAGTGTTATAGGTGCCAAAGTGGGTGAATGACCTGCTTGAAGATGGTGGCTAGCAAGGCAAAAGCTTAAGGAACTTGATTCAACCGACAATGACAGTTAATAGAGATGTTGAGTGTATAGATATTAGGAGGAATACCCAAAAGTATAATTGTTTGTAAAGTGAAAGGGCAGTGGAATAATGTTTCATCTTTACAATGGGAGAGATGAGCTGATTAAATTGGACGATAGAAGGAGGTTGTCTTTGAAGCATTTCGTCGAACAGTTTGGAGGGCATCATCGAGCTTAGTGAATCCGGAACCATGATTGAGAGATGAAAATCTTTGATTGGAAAGATGGGGTGAAGCAGTAGAGGAAGAAAGGCGTATTCTTGAGCAGATCATTCTAAAAAGGATAAAGACTACGGGCATGTTTGGCTCTCCTTTTACAAGCTTCCTTATGACTTATAACTTAATCATTAAGTTATAAGTTGAATCAAAAGTGTTTGGATGGATGGAATGAAAAGGAACTTATGAGAATTTTAGGCTTCAAAAAGGAGATTTTGGAGGATAAGTCATAAGTAACAAATTGTTACTTATGAGATTAAGTTACTTTTTATGTTTGAGAAGTTATAAGTAGAAATCAAAAAGGAAAGCCAAACATGCCCTACGTACCAATGAAGACGATTCTATGGCTCCACATTTGTTCATATGGATATGGACGTAATATTTTGGGGAGAAGAACTGAGGGATTATTGACATGTCAAGGGTAATTTTGTATTTTTTTGTTACTTTGTTCTTTTAACATTTTAATTTTCCTGAACTTTATTATCTATACTACATATAAAGGAGAGAGATGGCTAAAATAGTCACTTCATGTCAATTTTAAGATGGCATACAAAAGGTCACAAGGTAAACAACTATCTTTTTGCCAAATCCTTCCTTTATGCCCCTATGTGCAACATTTGATTACAATTGTACAAATGACTAATGCAAGTCATCTCTATTATTATTTGCTTCACCTTTTGATTTTCTCATCTTTAATGAATTAAATTTGAGATTCAATGCCTTACCTTTTCCTTTTCTTTTTTCTTAATGCATCAAGAAATGAATTATATATATATCGGTATTTAGGTAGAGAATCTTGTACATCATTTATGCATCTAGACATACCTCTCAAACTTTGGTATGAATCATTGTAAGCTTTACGAATAAATTATAATTTGTGCTATGTTTGAACTATTTCAGTGGGAAGATTGTTGACTTATGTTAGAATAAAGAAGTAAGGTATGATTTTAGATATTGCAGTGATTCATATTTTTAGTTAATTTCCTTTTTCTACATGTCTTGTTAGCTAATATAGTGAATTGGTTGATGCCTTGTTGCTGATAACTGTAACAATTGCAGATGAAAGTTGATCATTGTGATCAAAGGCCTCAAATTTTGTAGATACCTTCAGGGTTTTCAAATTTGGTAAGAAACGCTTGTCGGGTCTGTTGGTACGGAAGCATATGTTTTGCTAGATATCAAACCTTGAATCGAAGTTGAAAGCATGATCCTTTTAGAAGTTTATTAAATTTTATGTGTCGTTTTGTCATCGTAGCGTTTAGAGCTCGTTCTTTAACTGTGTGGTGTTGATAAGGAGTATGCTAACTGTTATGTGCATCAAACCAATTGCTATTAGGCGCATTGGACTTCAAAACTTATTTTTTGATGTTCCAAAGCCATCAATTCTTGCTACTGTATGTATCTAACCTTTTGTAATCCTGCTCGGTATATGATGACGTGGCAAATGTGTTCTAAAATTTACTGCCTGATACAATAGCAAGAATTGAAGTGCTAGGTCCAATTCCTATGAAAGAAAGAGCAACTGGCTAAAAAATCCAGTATAGTATGGTACTTTGTTTTCCATCGAGTGTTGCATGCAATCAAGTATATTTAAATTTCATGCATGCATAATTTTACACATTATTCAAATGAAGGAAAAATATTGCAAAGTCGTTGAATGGAATAAAATGTTAGAAACCGGAATGGGAGTGCTTATAACAAGCATTATAATTGAATCATATATCAATCGGAACACCCCTGCAACGCGCGGGCATTCCCACTAGTTATACTTAGTATCTTAATATTTTAATTTTCGTCACAAACAATCTACAAAGAAACAATTTCTTTAAAGTGTAAATTACCGGTTTTATCACAAAGATACGATAGAAATGTACAAAGTGTCATTAACGTAGAAAGCGTAAAAAGGATTCTTAGCCGTTGATTAAACTTAAAAAGAGGTGGTGGCACGATCGTAATTTTTAAGCGTGATTAGTTTCCGTTAAACGAGTGAAGGGTATATTAGACAAATTACAGTAATCAATTTTCAATTTCATTTAATTATACCCCCTAATTTCACTTGGGTGGGTTTTTATGATCGCGTACAAAAAGGAAGTAACTAACTACGGTTTTAAAATTATTACAACTAGTATTATACCCGTCCGCTGGGACGGTTCCTTAAATTTACAAAATTCAAACTATGTGTATATTGAAGATCCCAATAACGTCTTAATTGATAATAGTAGGTTGATTAATTCCCGTACATGTTAACTCATTTTTTGTATTTAGTTGACACAATTTGACATATACGTTGTTGTGTATAATCCAGAAACTTTTACACAAGAAACAAACAATAACGAAATAGGTTCAAACATACAATATAATGTCATATATATGAATTACAAATATATGAAACAAAGACAACAACAAAAAACCGTAAACAAATGCAATATATAATTTTGCATTACTAAATACCTAGTAACAACATGTAAAGAACATATAGGCATTTAAAATATGTCACCAATAATCCCTTATAAATTAAGTTACATGAATTGCTAGTAATAAATTACAGGTATGTCTTATGTTTATATTCGTTCATATCCATATGACACTCCATCAAAAAAAAGGAGACATGAAAGTTTTGATACTAAATTCTTCATAATAAACAATAACATAATTCGACTATTTTTTACTTATGACAACGCAATGTAATTGGAAAATAACAAAAGTATTTGTGTTTATATAATGGTTCGGTTAATGATGTGTATCTTGATGCGTGATTTTCACAGGAAGTAATGATGTTTTTGTAAATATAAACTAAGTTGGATGTTATGTTATTGAACGTGTAAATCACCTAATTTGTAAATTTAAGTGAAGACATGATATTGAGTGTGTTCGAGTGAGAATTATTTTTGGCTATGTTGTTATAAACAACGATGTTATAAAAAATGTAATGTGATAGTGACGATGAGTAAGATTTGGCATGGCGATGGTTGATTTATTTGCAAAACATTCCACGTTGATTAATTGATTACCGGGTATATGTTCACTATGAGGAAATGAATCTAATAGGTAAGTAACTTTCGTTTTGTTTCGGGTTTCATATATTCAATCATAAATAAAGGCTTTTTTGATTTAATTAAGATTGGTTTGAGTTTGATTCCGACTATTGTTAGCTTGATTGTAACGAAGATTTGTCACTTCGGTGAAAACTAAAAACATCTACTACATTATAGTTTTTGTGTTTGTTTTTTTTTTTCATGTTCTTAAGTTTATAAATTTTTGTTTAAAGAAAACTAAAAAATTAGAAAGTTTATTAGAGTATTTAATCATATCTACTTGGAGTATAATAAATTGTTATATTAGAATTGTCATGTAATAAATAAAGTTTAAATGTAAAGTTTGTGTACTTTTAAATTTTTAGTATAAAATCTTTTTAGTCCTCCAAATTTGATGGAGTGTCATAGGGAAATAAAGAGCTTAAGGCAAAGTTTAATATCAATTTTTCTTTCATATCACCCTACAATTCATGATTTTAGTTTCATATTTTCAACTTTTAATCAACGTGAACGTAGTGCAAATACCAAAAATACAGAAACTCAACACCAAATTCACAATCATGCAAAAGAACATAGCAATAACGACGATGACAACAATAACAAATTCTAGAGGAGTTAATGACTTAAGAGTGAAACAACAAAATTATTCATCAAATTATTACTTGTAAACCAAAGATGATAACAATAGATTCCGATGTCAAAAAGACAACCATTGCCAGGAGAAGGGGTCGACAAGAACTGAATCAGTGGCTAATAAGCGAAGACAAGGGTTCGTTCTTGTTGTTGTGTTGAGCATTACTTGGACTAACAAAAGGATAGATACACACTCTCTTGACCTTCATAACATCAGAGTAAAATTCACAGTGCAAACTTGGTCTACAATCTAATTTTATTTGTTTTTTTTTTCGCTTTATACAAGGAAAAATTATTTGAAAATTAAGTTTCACTAAATTTTTACATCTTCAAACCAAATAGTATAAAATAATTCTGAAAACATAATCCTATTTCAAACCAACACTGTGAAAACATATTAGGGATTAATACATCAAAGATATTTTAAGAATAAATCTAGAAAACACAATAGATAAATTAGAAAAGGGAAAAATATATAAAATAATTATGTATAAAACGAACCTTGTTCAAGCATGGTGAGCAGCAAGAAATTCTTTTAGGTTTAACATCGATTCACCCATTCCCATGAATACCACATTTGTAGACTATTGTTACATACAACTGTTACAATGTTCTTTCAAGTTCAACATCGGTTTGAAAGGAGAGTTGTGGTGGTGGAAGGCGTTTGTAATGGGTGGGGGAGGAGAAAGCGGATAGAGCAGAAAAATGAAACTAAAAACTGTTTATATAATCATCATATTATGCGGTTACAATGTCCACTACCCCACTAAGTTGTTGAAATTAAGAACCGGTAACTGCCTACGGGAATAGGAAACCGCCAAATTTTTGGCATAACCACCAATTATTATGGCTGAGATTCAATCTCATAAATAACCGTCAAGTTTGGAGGGCCAAGATTAATCTAAAAGCGGTTAAAAGAAGTAAAAAGGGCGGTTACCCATAGTGGTGAACAATATAATAATAATAATTCCTCCTTGTTTGATAGTCTTTGCCTTCAATTACAATAATGATAGACCAGCTAATAAACGAACGCAAGTATGCTTTGTTTTTAAAACGAAATACATAGCATGATTCACTTAGAAAATAACGCATGCTATACATAGTAGATAGGTGAGTAGATAAAAAATAAGGTAACACCGCCGCCACCCATGCTGGTAGTGTCCCGTGAACCAAATTCGGGTTCCAGTTACCGTGTTGGTTCACGGATGTGGCACAAACTTTCACACAATTTTATTATTCTTTATTCCTTTACTCCAATAATTAATTAAACAAATAGAGATGGTTTCTTGAGGAGAAGAAGATTTTTCAAGGAAAAAAAAACAGAGTATGAAAAAGGTGAAGGGAGAAGAAGATGGTTTCTTGAAGGAGATGGATATTATATATTATTATTATTATTATTAATTATTATTATTATTATTATTATTATTATTATTATTATTATTATTAGTATATTATTATTATTATAGAGGTTGTGTTTGGTGGAATTTGAAGTTAGTCAAAATTTTATTATTATTATTATTATTATTATTATTATTATGTGTGAAAAAATGGATAGTTGGATAAATAATCAGTTGAGTGCTGCCTACAAAAAAGTGTTTCAGTGAAGGAAATCAGTGAAGTGATGTGGCAGTGCAGGATTGGTAGAAATCAGTGAAGTGAAAACAATTTCAGTTGAGCGCCCCCTGCCCTTAGATGGTTTTCACTTTGGTGTCATGTTTTGGGTTTTGTGCAAGGAATAATAAAGTTAAACTTAACATACAATTGATCTTATGACACTTCTGACTTGCCTATGGACCCTCAAAGTGAACTCTAGATGTTGTGTCTTGTATGGGGTTGCTAATTTGTTGTTCGGGTTATGGACGTGTCAACCTCCCATGATGGATGATGCGACATCGTGTTTTGATAATGGACTCCAAGAAGCTATTGAAGACATTGTAGTGTGTGTGGGGGGGGGGTTGTTTTCTGGTGACCTCTAGTGGCGATTGGCGTCAATGCCGATGCGCCTAGCAAGGTTGGGCTTTCTTTCAGCCCAAGATATGTTATCTATGCTTTGTGTGGCATCGAGAGCTAAGTCTTGAAAGCTGCAGGAGCACATCTTACGGAATAGAAGGGTTGTTGATCTAGACTCGGACTAAGTGCAAGCACTTGAACGTTTAAAAGACTCCCTCTCTGATTTCGATCTTGGCGGTGTCTTTAACAAGGACACCGCCCCACCAAAGCCTCATAAAACTTTGGTGAATGTCGTTTTAGTAGAATAGCTCAGAACATGGAGGAAGTTTTTGTTTGTCCACACACCAAAAAGCGGTGGTTGAATGCTTGCGGGGTCCTCACACTCAGGATTTTCTTGAGCGTTATTCCGACTAATGGTTTGGGGCGACATTTGTCTGCAATTGAATACAGAGCAATTTTTAAATACCGTTTGATGGTTCCCAAGTTCCAAGAAGTTGAAAGATGTCCCATTTGCTGCAAGGCCGGTTGGATAAATTTGGGGAACATGCGGTCTATTGCAAAGAATTATCGGGTTCAAATACCGACATGACCTGGTCCAGGACACTTTATGGGATATCCTAAGGCGTTTCAGGATATCATCCAAGAAGGCGTCCCTATGAATTTCCTGACAGATTCGGTGGAGGCGAGATCTACTCTTCGGCCAACGAATGTGTTGGTTTTTTGGCTGGGCTGGTGGGAAACATTCTTGTGTTGACCTCACAGTTTGTGTCCCCCTCGTCGGTTTTTCGAAACAATGGTTTTGCGACTGGGCAAACAATTAAGAGGGTATATTTGAAGAAAGTCGAGAAGCATGCCCAAGCCTGTGAAGAAAATCAACAGGATTTTGTCCCATTGGCATTTGATACCTTTCATTCCTTGGGCCTGAAGCTGTTCGTTTCTTGAACAGGGTCCAACGAGTTATCCACAACAACACTTCGACACCAAAGGGACAAGGTTTTGTTTTCAGTAGACTAGGGTTTGCGATCTAGAAGGGGGTGGCGCCGCAACTTTTTGCCCGCCTACCTGCTATCATTATGTATTTGAGTAAACTACACGGATGGTCCCTGTGGTTTACCCAAATTTAAAGTATGCTCCTCAGCTTTTTAGAATTACCCCCATGGGATCTGTGGTTTGTATTTTATTGTATCGGTGGTCCCTAACTTGGATGGAGGTTAAGTTTTTCAGTTAAGTCCATATAAAATTATGAATTACCCTCTTTAAAAACAAATATTATACTATCTTTATATCTCTGTGTCTCTCAACCACCATCACACCCATCTACCACAACCAAAACACCACGAATACCACCAACCATCTCGCTGGAACCCATGAGATCCGATAACATCTCCACCTAACCAACCACCCTGAACAGCAACCATCACCCACCACCACCGAACGAAATCGAAACA
>JAUTDX010006320.1:0-25602 GCA_030844895.1 Ambrosia x helenae
TTGTATTTTTGTACTTGCAAGTTTTTCTGTGTAAGTCTTATGATGACTTTTTAGGGTGCTTGGTTAAGGGATCGGTGCTCGTTATGCCTGCTCACCGAAACCCTGCTTCGGCACTTTTAGGAAATAAGTAGAAGGGTAGACTTATCGTTTTTGTCGACATGATATTAGTTGTTTGCATGCTATTTTCTTTTTAATGTGCTTCGGCACATCCTTTATGTGTTTGTTCGAGATAGACAAAGTTTATGGTCCCTTTTTTTTTTTACGAGGCATTCTTAAAAGTAGGTTCGAATGTTTCGACCTTTTTTGTGTCATATCTCGTTCGGCATCTGGGTTCCATGTTGACCAATTGTGCCTGTCATCATGGGTTCCAGCACATTTTTTGCTTGCTCTTGCTAAGGGGTCGGAACGTTAAAAAAGTTTTTTAGGACGTCCGTGATTAGAAACAATTTGTTCCGACCTTTTCATAATGTTTCTTATTATTTTAATGAATTGGAAAATTATCTTCCCTAGCTTCGGCACTACCTTGTTTTGAACATAAATAACCAATGCTTTAAACAATTTGCACAAAGTTTTTATTATAGGTGGGGGTAAACACATCCCACTTTCAAGTAAGAGCTTCGGGGTAATCATCATCCCGAATTACGAGCAAAAAGAAAAAAAAGATTCGGGGTAAACAACATCCCGACTAACAGATTAAAATTATTGAAAATAAGACTTAACACTAGCTTCGAGCTTCTGGTGTTTCACATGTAGCATTTCTTCAAATGGATCCCGTTCCATGTCCTGGGAACTGGGTGGTACCATCTATTTTGGCTAACGTGTACGAACCCTTCTCTCCAACGGTGGTTATCTGGTATGGTCCTTCCCATCTCGATGCTAACTTGCCTGAGGGTTCGGCTCGGCTGGCTTCGTTGCTTCGGAAGAAGTAGTCTCCGACTTTGAATGTTTGTTTTTTTCACTCTAGCATTGTAATACTTTTCCAGCTCTTTCTTGTATCGAGATTCTTTGATGGAAGCCATTTCCCTTCTCTCTTCTAAGAGATCTAGGTTTAACCGGAGGGATTGATCGTTGTCCGATACATTAGCTCTTCGGGGGACTGATCATGCCAATTTCAACTGGGATCATGGCTTCGGTGCCGTAAGTCAGGCTAAAGGGTGACTCTCCAGTGCTTGTTTTTGGCATTGTTCGGTGTGCCCATAAGACGTTAGGCAATTCGTCTGCCCAACCAGCTTTCTTACCTCCCAACCGTCGCTGAATCCCCTCTACGATGCTTCGGTTGGCTCTTTCTACTTGGCCGTTAGCCTGTGGGTGAGCAACTGATGAAAATAGTTGCTTAATGTGGAGATCCAAGCACCATTTCTTGAAAGGATTCTCAGCGAACTGTTTTTCCATTGTCGCTGACGAAATAGAGTGGCAACCCAAATCGGCAAACAATGTTTTCCCATACAAACCTTTTCACCTGATGGCCTGTGATGTCACCATTGGCTTGGCTTCGACCCATTTCGTGAAGTAATCTATGGCCACAGCAAGTACTTGACTCCTCCTGTGGATTTGGGGAATGGTCCGACAATGTCGATCCCCCATTTCTGAAACGGCCAGGCCGCTGTTACTGGGATCAGATTGTTCTTTGCTCGGAGGCTAACTGGAGCATTCTTCTGACATTCTTTGCAGCTTCGAAGTTCTTGCACAGCACTTTGGTGCATATTGGGCCAATAGTATCCAGCATTCATTGCCTTAGTAACAACCATCTTCGGTCCGGCATGTATGCACATATGCCGAAGTGAATTTCTTTGATGGACATATGCTGCCTCGTCCGAAGAAAAGGCATCGTAGGAGTGGACCCCAAGAATGTTCTTCGGTACAGCTGGCCATTTTGGACTTGGTATTGTAGGGATTTGATTTTGAGCTTTCGAGCTTCAGCTTTGTCTTCCGGGGTCCATCCTTCGGTGATATGTTTCACGATGGGAGTCATCCATGTGTCTTCTTGAACTTCAATTTGCAAGACCTCGTTCTCTTCAATTGAGGGTTTTGTCAATGTTTCGACTTTCGTGCCTTGGGTTGAAGTGGCAATGTTGGCCGATGCAATCTTGCTGAGGGCATCGGCTTGTGTGTTCTCTTCTCTTGGGAACATAGAAGATCTTGTATGTTTGGAAAGAGGCTATGAGTTCTTGTGCTTTTTGAAGGTATTTCATCATTTTTGCTTCTCTTGCTTCATACTCGCCTCGGAGCTGATTAGCCACAAGCAACGAGGTCAGTATGAATTTTGAGGTTTTGCACTCCGAACCTTCGTGCTATTCGGAGACCGGCCAATAGTGCTTCGTACTCAGCTTCATTGTTCGAGCTCGGGAACTCTAGTCGGAGGGCGTAAGCAAACTCGGTGTTATCCGGACTGATCAATATAAGACCTGCTCGGATCCTTCGGTGCAGGATGCACCGTCTGTATATAAAGACCATGCTTTTGTTTGCTCTTCGCCTTCCGGAACTTGCTCCTCCGACCGGTCCTCTTCGTTTGGTAATTCAGCTATGAAGTCTGCTACGGCCTGTCCTTTACATGGCACCTCTTGTTCTGAAGGTTAGGTCGAAAGGCCCTAGTTCGATGGCCCATTTGGCCAATCGGCCAGAGACCTCCGGTTTTCGGAGTACATGCTGGAAGTTTTTGTCAGTTTGAACTTCTATCTCATGTGCTTGGAAGTATCTCCTCAACCTTCTCGAAGCGTGCACCAGGGCTAACGCGAGTTTTTCCAACATAGGATATCTGGTTTCGTAGTCTCGGAGAGCTCTGCTGACATAATAAATTGGTACTTGAGCCAGGTGCCTTTGCACCATGAGGACTGCACTGATAGCACCTTGGGATGCTGCTAGATAAATAGTAAGTACCTTACCTGGCTTCGTGTGCAGTGAGTGTTGGTAAAGACTGAGGCATTGTTTCAGTTCACCGAATGCTTGCTCAGCTTCGTCGGTCCATTTGAAATCATTTTTGCCGAAGCTGTTCTTTAGCACGGTCATGGAAGGGCAAGGTTCTTTCAGCTGCTTTTGAAAGAAAACGATGCAGAGCCACCAATCTTCAATTCAACGACTGAATCTCTTTGACCGTCCTTGGAGACTTCAACTCCATTACTGCCTTGACTTTCTCAGGGTATGCTTGGATCCTTCCGTGCAAACATGACACCAAGAAACTTCCCCGACTCCATGCCGAAAGAGCATTTTGCCGGGTTTAACTTCATATGTATACTCCGGAGATAAGTGAACGTCTCTCGGATGTCAGTCATCATATCTGCTTCATCTTTGCTTTTTATCACCACATCATCTACATACACTTCCATATTCTTTCCGATTTGATTTTTGAATGCCTTATCCATTAACCGTTGGTAAGTAGCTCCGGCATTCTTGAGGCCGAAGGGCATTTTGTGGTAGCAGTACAACCCTTCGGAGGTGATAAAAAGCTTCTTATCTTCATCTTCGGCTGCCATTTGAATTTGATGGTAGCCTTTATATGCATCGAGAAAAGCATTTTAGCCGAAACCCAGCCAGTGAATCGACCTTGACGTCCATTTCAGGGAGTGGATAGCAATCTTTAGGGCATGCGTTGTTTAGATCTTTAAAATCGACACACATTCGCCAACCATCGACTTGCTTCTTTACTAGAACCGGGTTCGATACCCAGGTTTGGTATTGAACTTCTCGAATGATGCTTGCATCAAGAAGCTCCGGACATCTTCGGCGATAGCTTTGTTCCGATCCAACCCCATACTTCTTTTCTTTTGTTGCACTGGTCGAACAGTTGGGTATATGTTCAGTTTGTGTTCAGCCAAATGTTGGGTACTCCCTTCATATCCGAATGTTGCCATGCAAAAGAATCTATAGATTCGGTTAGGAGGTTCCATAAGGCGGCTTTGTAATCAGGTGGGAGCTGTGCCCCAACAGTTACCTGCCAATTTTTTGAAAAGATTAATCAAAGAGTTTCGTAAGGTTACTTAAAACCCTACAACATTCGACTACCTTTTGTTCCGGAAAACATGGGTTAATCGACCATTTTTCTGATAACTCTTGAGTAATTGGTGCAGCTTGGGAGCTCGAGGCTTGCCGAATTTCAGCTACGTGGTGCATCGGTTCGGTATGCACAGTTGCTATTCCGTCTTCCATTGGAAACTTGATAGCTCCGTGAATGGAAGAAGCAACCATTCCGAAGGCGCACATACTTGGTCGTCCAAGAATGACGTTGTGTACAGAATGTGCTCCA
The DNA here is from genome assembly GCA_030844895.1 of Ambrosia x helenae. Lineage (NCBI taxonomy): Eukaryota > Viridiplantae > Streptophyta > Magnoliopsida > Asterales > Asteraceae > Ambrosia > Ambrosia x helenae. The sequence goes on from JAUTDX010006320.1 coordinate 4,241, forward strand.
ACCACCAAGAAGGTTAGCATTTCTGTTCGGCTGTGTCCTTCGGTGCCCAAGGTTACTGGGAGAGTAATTCGCCCCATGGGTTGGATTACCTCTCCCGAGAAACTGACTAATGGCATAGAAACCTGTTGTCATCCAAAACTTAGTTTATTGTTATTAGGCCGAAAGACGAAGGACGTTGCTTCGGCTATTGTGTATATTTGATTTGAAGCAAATATTTGTAAGTACCTGTACCATCCTTCTTTAAGTTTCGGGTGCCAATCGTTGGAAACAATGATAATACATTATCTCCGAAGCACTGCCGTTGTCTATGTAAACTCGTTGAACTTTATGTCCGGCGATGACAGCAGATATGATTATTTGTCCTCAAGAAACTGGTCTGGTGTTACCTCAGGGAATGATATTGCCTGTCATATAAACAAATTATTTTAGAAACAAAAGTAAACATATACTTCTGATTTTGGAGATGCTTTTTTGAAAGCGCGAATGTTGATATGTATAGTTTTTACTTATCAACCTGACTCATGAATGGAGCAAGATGAGAGCAGGAGCGTTTAATGCCATGTGGTGCAAGAGCCTGAATCATGTTGATCCCTGCTTGGTTGTTGGTGTTGGCAATTGCTGCGGTTTTCCTTCCTTCACCTCTTTGATAAGGTGAGAAAGCTTCCCGGATCGAACGGCTTTTTTCAATTTCTTGTCAAAGGGACCAGCAATCATCGGTATTATGTCCTTTGGCTCGGTGATACTCGCAGTACTTTTTGGAGTTTCGGTCAGACGATGGTCGTTGTTTAGCCGGTGTAGGGAGTTGTAAATTTTCTGTTAGCAGAATATCCGAGGGGTCTTGGCTAAATCAGTTATGCTGCCGGTCCTTCCGGAAACCCTGAGACTTCGAAGAATGGTTCCGGTCTGTTCGTTCGTACGGCTGTTGCCTGTTCTTGTTCCAGTGGCTGTTGCGTTCTGCATTATGGGCATTTTTCTTCCACAAGTTGCGTCCTCCGGAGTTTTTGTAATCTCCTTCGGAGGATGCCCACAAGCACTCTTTCCTCGAGCAAATGCTCTGGCCCTTTCCATGAGTACTTCCATCGTCTTCGGTAAATCTTCGTGCAATTTCTCCACTAGCTGGTTGTTTCGGACTCCGTGGCAGAAGCCGGATACCCGAAAGCTGATCCATTGCTCCATGAATCTGCATACTCTCTTTGCTGAAACAGTCATAAAAGCCTCCAAGGACTCACCATCCTTCCTTCGGATATTGTGTACTTCCGTGATATCCTTGGAGCACCGCTTGCAGAGTCTGAAGTACAGCTGCTTATTGAAGCTGTGAGTCTAATTAAGCTGTCTGCTTCGTAATTTTCCTTTCTTGTGCATAAACAATATGGTGAGTGGAGTTTTTTTTTTTTTTTATTAATTCTGCAATCAATCTAAATATATTAGAGGTCACAATTGCACTCATTTACCTAATGAGTCGAAATAGCTACAAATCGAGTCAAATGAGTAAACTTTGAAACTTAGCTAAGAATGAATGAGTAAAATGGGCTGAAAGTTGTCCAAATTTTTACCTCCTGTATTTTGGTATATTCTTGGCAGGTATAGTGTTTCTAAAGTGGGCCATCATATATTCTCCTGCAATTGTCCTAATGACCCCGTGGCATGAATCCATGAGCTCTAGAAAGTGCCCACTATCATGGATTCATGCCAAGTGACATTAGGAAGAACTGTAGGCATATTTATAGGAGGATATATCATTTCTCTTGTAAAATTATAAAAATGAACACATAATTATTGGCATATTAACCCAACCCAACCCAACATGACCACTTTTTATCCTTTTTTTAAATGACCCATATTGACCTAAACAAATCTTATTGACTTGTTACCCAACTGACCCTCATTTTTGCCACCTTTTATAAACATTAAAAACTCAGAAAGATGATATGTATTGATGAAAAGGTAGCAGGCTGAAACAAGAAAAAAAGGGTTCAGGCTCCCTCCTCTTTTAGTTTAGTTTTTTTTTTTTTTTTTTTCAAATGTCTAATTTAATGTTCGATAAATACTAAATAGTGAACCTTATGGACCACCTGCATTAGGATAAATTACTTTAATAAATAGGTGAGACTTAGCTTGAAAATTTGCTGTGGAAGTTCTGAGTCGATGGGAGTAATCTTTATTTAGATAATATTTTAAAAATATCAAAGAAACATTTTTATGCGGAGGTCAAAACTGGATTAGAACTTCACAATCACACTAGTTTATTTTACTAGTAACTGTAATGCTTGTTAACCATCCTTTATTTGGAGAAGGCCAACCACTAGACAAGTGAGATTTAATGTCAAGCAATAAGCCAAATGGCTTTGGACATGATGCTAAATAGTTTAGTTATTCATCTCTCACTTACCAATGAACAATGAAATGGTTTATAAATGGGGGTGTTTCTTCATGGTTACAGGTAGATACTCCACCTTAGAAAGATGGCAAATGATGAGCATTTACACAAGGCTTTCTCATACTTTGACAAAGATGGTAATGGCTACATAGAGCCACATGAGCTTCGGGATTCGTTAAAGGAAGATGGAGATGAGGATGTTTCTAATATTGCAAATGATATATTCCAAGAAGTCGACACGGATAAGGTCAGGGTATTTTCATCATTAAGCATGTTTTACATGAGAAGTTTTGAAAACATTAATGTCCATGTATTGAACAAAGCTAGCTGCAGGATGGTAAAATCAGCTATGAGGAGTTTGGTGCTATGATGAAAACAGGAACTGATTGGAGAAAGGCTTCTAGACATTATTCAACAGCCTGAGTGTAAAGCTGATGAAAGACGGTTCTCTGAATCTGGGGAATAGTGAGTGAGTTATTGTAACTCGCTTGAATTTCTTTTGTAATTATTTTATAGGTTGGTTGGTTTGATTAGATTTGAATGTGAGCCCATATGGGGATCTTTTAAACTCAATTATGTAGTGTTGTTGTATTGCATTGTGATTTATCGTATGTATTGATTTGTTTGTTTGTTTAGTCCATGAAATGAAATGTATATAATAATAATGTATATGTACATCAATGAGCTGGGCTGGGGTATGCATTTATAAACCAGGAAATCTCATCCAGGAGTGTATTATAAACCCAAAGATTCTTCATTAGTTTAAATTGTGTGAATCCAATCTTACCAAGATTACGGTGATACAAACGAGCTCACATGTGTAGGCAGGCTTCTACTATAATTATGCACTTGAGTGTGATACAACACTCTACCTAATTCTTACTCTTTAATGACAAGATTCCTCCCAACAAGAACTTGTAGGCTTGATAATTGATATTGCAATAATTCTTGGAGAGCAGTTCATCAAGAGCCATAAATGCTATGAGTAAGCCACATGTGTCATTGGGTTTACACCCACATCAACAACGATCTCTAAGCTCTGAGTTGGTCTAACTGCTCTACCTAATTGCCATGACAGTTATAATTGACTGCTCTTCATTTTTCTTTTTGACCTTCAAGTGTCTGGCCCATCTAATCTTGCAAACATTTTATCTCCATAAAGCATAGTTTCTCAAAGAGTGACCAAGTTGCCTCTCTTCATTGGTAATCATGAATATCAAAATTATATCCATAAAGCATAGTTTTTGACCTAAATGCATGCATATTGTTGAACCGCATAACTTATCTGGGCGTGTAAATGTCAGATATTGTAGTGTACCTGCCAAACTCCAATACTGAGTGGGATTATCAAACTCGGGACTAGAGACGGCACTGAGTTGAGGATTCGATTCAACCGGAGTGGCAACTGGATGACAAGAATGCATACCCGCACGTTTAATAATGTCCTAAGCATATAGTTGCAGAGACAAAAACATGGAGTCACATGTGCGAGTAACCTGAATGCCCATAAATTGCTAAGTGACCCGAGATCTTTCATGGCAAATTCATCAACTAAACAACCATGATATGAAGACGAAGCTTGTCTGTGGAGGTAATGAGAATTATGTTATCCACATAAATGAGAAGATAGGCAGTATCAGTGTCGTGTTGTAAACAAAGAGTGATCACATTTACTCTGACAAAACCCAATGGACAGAACAAAGTCGGTAAACCTTTGATACCAGGCCCGTGGGGCTTGCTTTAAGCCATAGAGAGATTTCTTAAGATGACACACATAATAAGGAATTTACTTGTGTCGAAAACCCATAGGTTGGTACATGTAAATGGTTTCATTGAGATTATCGTGTAGGAAAAGCATTAGTGACATCAAGCTGGTGAATTTTCCAAGACCGTGATGAAAAGTGCTAAAGATAACATTGTTCGAATGGTAGCCGGTTTGACCACTGGACTTAAAGTATCCCCCAATCCACTCTAATTTGTTGACCACTTCCATCATAAACTAACCTTGTTTTATATCGTTCCAATGTGCCATCAGACCTGAACTTATGTTAAAACAACCACAAGCTATGTAACAGATTCATATTAGCCTATTTTGGTACCAAAACCCACGTCTTAATTTTAGTGAGGGCATTAGATTCAGTGGACATAGCATTATACCATTCAATGATTGGACAAGGCATCTTTGGAATTGGTTGGTATAGGGATAAGTGTGGTTGTGTGAAGGTCAAACATAGGTGTTGGTTTTGTGATGTCGTCCATGGCTAGTGTCCGTATGGTATTAATGGACTGAGCAGGTTGAGGTGGGTGTGGGTTAGGCATGGTATGGGGTGGTTGGGATGAGGTAGTGGCGGGAACAGTGGGTATCATTTGGGCCGTTAGGTGGGGTGAAGAGGAAGTAGGAGTGGGGTTCGGTCTGGACTGGGCCTGGTGGGTTGTTAGGTGAAGGGGTTGACGGGTGGATATTGTGGTTGGAGGAGTGGATGTCTTAGGCCGTAGTATGGAGAGGGTGGGTGGTTAGGCGTGTGTCTTGATTATTATTTTTTTTTAGTTTACTAAAATAAATGTAAAAAATGAATAAAAAAATAAAAAACATGGAAGGGGAAGGATGGTGACTATACTCCTTGATGGGGGAGAGGAGATGAGGTGGAACGAGAATGTGAGGCGGCGCTGAGTTAGCGGATGGGGGAAATGAGGGAGACAGGGACCATACCGCATAGCCTTAAGGAGGTTAAGCAGAAAGTTTCCGTTTCTGTTTATGCAGGGAATTAATTGTCGAAGCGGTTCTTGTCAGTCTTGATGTCATCTATGCATCCATTTAAGTGATCTTTTTCAAATCTCAATCGACAATCAAACAGATTAACACACGAAATCAAACCAAACCGGACCAAGAACCACATAATTTATTCAATATTATTGTTTAAAGTACTTATACGTAATTTCAGTCATACATTATCTCAAAATATCGTTTTACAATTCATAAATCTCAATTACTAATTATTTAATATATTTTATATTTTCTATTCAGCTCGTGTAATACACAAGTTTCTAACCTAGTGTGTGTGTCGTGTTAGGATCAAATACAAATAACTCTTGACGTGAGAAGCGTAGAACTAAAGTAATTATAGTAAGAGCATTCACATCTTTCCATCAAATTTCATCTATCAAATTACACTAAAAATCACTATTCCACCCTAAAATTTTCTCTTCTTTTTAAAATAATAATACTTTTTCATACTTTTATCATTATATTTTCTTTCTCCTCACTCACAACCACTTTCAAAAATATTAAAATATTTTTATGGGTGAACAGTAGTTTTTCAAATATAAGATGTGAACATTGTTTTCACCAAATATTTTATCTCTTCTCCACTCACAACCACTTACACCCACCCCATATAATTTTCCATATAATTTGGTGAACACACTCACATACATTTGTTTCTCAAATGTGAATGCTCTAAACACTAGAGTAACTATTATTATGCTATGGTTTTAAAGTAGAGTAATAACTATTACACTAGTATAGTTGGTTGTAGTGTAATAAGCATTACACAATAACAAATGAAGTAGCGTGATAACAATTACTCTAGTTCAAATACTATAGCACAGTAATAATTCCTCTAGCTCAAATTAATTATGTTAGTTATCTGTATGCTTCTCACGATAAGATCTAAGATACAGAAAATATACATAATAAAAGGATTAATACATGGATAGGCAAGTGAAATTAATGAAGCCTATAAAGGCATATCAAACATGTATGAGGTCATTGTGTTTTTGAAACTTACATTCCATATCAGTCAAAAACACTTTACAGTCGAAGTTATGCTACAAGAAACATGATTTTTGAAAGTCCATCCAATTGCACATATCTTCAACAGCCTGCAGTATAAATGAAAACTCTTGTTCAATGCCATTGTGAATAAGCTGATTTACATTTTCGAAACTGTCAGGAATAGCAAATGACCACCACTAGTTTCCCTCTCTATTACTCATACTTCGCTTTTACCTTGTTTAAAAAAGACATATTGACACTAGATTTATTTCATTAACTTTGATTAACTTATTTTAGTAACAGTAAACTTTTCAAGTAGCATACCACTTCAGCTGCTACTTGATTCTTTTGGTTCCTCAGTTGCCACATCTTTCCCTGAATTGCCAGTGTCTACTGTCTGTGACTGAGCCTGCGACTGCGTTTGTGACTGAGCCTGCGACTGTGTTTGTGACTGGGCCTGAGACTGTGTATGCGACTGGGACGGAGACTGTGTATGAGATGGGCCTGAGACTGTGTATGTGACTGGGCCGGAGACTGTGTGTGAGACTGGGCCTGAGACACCGTCTGCGATTGGGCTTGAGACTCTGTGGTTTGCCCCTGACTATAGGTTTGGGAGTCCTGTAGTATTCCAAGAACCACCAGTATAGACCTGAAAAAATAACAAGCCATTTCCGTTGTGACAGACTTTAAAGCGACTGAAACAAAAACTTAGAGATGTAAAAAATGGGCTGGGATAATGGGGCAAGTCTGAAACTTTTGTCCAATGTCTAACAAATATTTATGCCAAACATGATTACAACAATTAAATAATATAAATTGTTAAAATAAAATGGTTTAGGAAGTTTTATGCATAAAAAAATTTACACCTGACTTTGACCCATTTGGGAGGAAAAAAATAACATGAATCGACCCGTTCATAAGTAAACAGGTCCAAATCGCCACATCTAGTTACATGGTTACTTAACCTTGGAAGTGATGTACGAATGTCTGCTTGGCTCGCGTAGGAAGCCAAAGGACCTTGAGCATGGGCTGTTTATTCAATGCTATTTCCAGCTGTGCAGGAGGGAGCTAAAAAACCAATAAACATCATGAAACAAAACAACCATGTCAATTTTAAGGTTCCGTAAATTAAAAAAGTCCAATGAGACAGCAGAACAGAATGGGCTGACCTGAAGTAGAACACTGAAAGATTGAGGCTTTGTTAGCTGAGCACATTTCAAGAATCTACCCAGAGCTTTTGGTTTTTCCAAATCTAAGACAAATAGGATCTCTATCATTTAAGTTCTAACTTCTAAATGTGAACGATAACAGCACAACCAATCTATGTAAACATTTCTCACCTGCTTGCTCACAAGGCGAGATAGAATCTCCATAACAAAATCAACCTGTATTATATTGCCAATGTCAGATATTTAGTCATAACAATCTTAAAAATCAAATGCTTTACACATGACAAAACAGCAAAGAGAGTATAACTTACCAGGGCAGGAAATGCACCAATTGTTTGTATTACTGTCCGCATGAAAAGCATTGGCAAAGGTATCTGCTCCACCTGACAACCCATTTATGTGAAAGCGTTAGTTATGGATTACATTCAAACTAAAAAAGCAGGTCAAATGGTTTAATACATCATCAAAAGCACACTCAAGTGTTCGCAAGCTCCTAATTTCGTTTATTCAAACAATAGTTGAACATAATTTTAGTATACATCTTCGATCATTGATTATTCACAAAATTCAATAAGAAGTACTGGAAGGTCAACCCGACCCAGTCGACCCATTTTGCAGTTGGTTGAAGATAGAACATACCAGCTGATTTAAAACTTTTGCTAGAACTTGTTGTGTAAAATATATGCCGTTGCTGAAAGCAAGTGTTGCATGCATCTGTAACCTGCTTCGGAAAATTAGAACAAAGTTCTTATATTAGAGTAGTTAAAAAAATAATGTTATTTTTTTAACAAAAAGGTGTGTCTGGGGGTACATGCCTTCTTCAGAGGAATCCCATCTTTTTCAGGATCAATGCCATGGATAGCAATCAACACTTCAGCTGGAGTCAGAACTGCACTACCCTGAGATGATTCCTGTATACGAATGTTTCAAAAAACAGGCAATTTTGGTATCTGCTTTTTTTAACAGAATTAGTGTGTCGAATGAATACGAAAGGTACATTAGTTCAAAAATAATGTAATTGTCGCGGGTCAATTGACCCTGACCATTTTGGCCTGAAGTAAAGATGACATGTCAATCTGACCCAGCTTGTTTTCACTCCATTATCGAGTCCGTCACAATACCAATTAGAAAAGTAAAAAGAAGAGAGAGAGAGAGAGAGAAAGAGAGAGACAGACAAAACAACGGAAAGAACAAAATCAATCAGTGAGCCAATTACCTGCAAGATACGGGCAAGTGCAGTCTGAAACTTATCCAGTGGAAGATTTACAAAACAAGAAAAGATCCGAAGAATCTGGGTAAACACATGTTTAGAATATTACTAGAACTTTCACGTTGAAATAATGAGCGAGTCACAAGATTTAGAAACCAAGATTTCATTCAGTAAAGCACAAAACATAGCATATAAAAGGTAACATAAATGAATCTACTTGAAGTCGCAAATCACAATAATCAACTTTGGGTGTTTGGGCTAAACAGAATTTTGATTCTAGCATTTTCAATTATTCATGGTAAAAATAATCACATATGGAGAAGCAGGTAAAAAGGTGCAACTTTCAAGAAAAAAAACCTCAGCTTTCGGCAGGAACGGTAATACTGGAATAAGAATCTCAGCATCCTGTTAAGTGACAGAACATAAACGGATTAGTGTGAGAAATAGGTTTAATATTTACCATGCAGATAACAAACGCTATACCTTAAATTTTGTGTCATATAACTTTTTAATGGTAGCTATCAACTCAGGAGAGGGAACTGCTCCATCTGTTAGTGTTTGCACCACCTATAGAAAAAAGAAAAGCTTGGAAAAAAAAAATCTTCACCACTTTTATGAAAATAATAGAATACATGATAGCATAAAAGACCTGCATCAGAAGGTTCTCGCTTCCAGCAGGCGGGTCTGCAATAATTTCAAGAAGTTGAGATGATGAACCAATGGTGCGAACTAGTTTGGGGATTTGGACACTAATTGCCTGAACAAACAGAAAATAGAGATACCAAAATTAACACCAGCATACTTGTTTTACTTTTTGAAATTAAACACACGGAATTGGTACTCCATTTTACTGAACCTGCTTCGCAGCTTTTGACATGTTCTTGTAGACAATTAACAGTTGACGGAAAAGAGAATGTTTCTGTAACTCAGAGATAATGAAAGAATTAACAAAACTTAATCTTAGAAATCAGATTATGCAAAGAATTATATACTTGTATACCTTTGTACAAAGGGCAAAATACAATGACATGCATCGTTGTGCATCGGTTACCGAGGAGGATGGAATGTTTTCAGATGTACACAGTTGACCAACCTCAGAGGAACAATCTTTGGTGATGGCACTTACTGATTCAGTCAAAGGTTTTTCCATCGGTGTGTCCTACGTTTATAAATGACAACAGAAATATAAAGTTCCATATATAATCGACTAATACTTGAGTCCATCGTTATATTTAAAGTTCTAAGCCACACCATCGCTAATTCAGCATTGGAGCCATCACTAAGGCCATATCAACCGAATTATCACCATTCATTGCAGATAATAGCTTTTCCTTTGCAAAATCTTCAATTTTCTGAGAAATGGAGGGCATAGGATAAAGCTTGTTTGCCACCTGAAGATAGGACACTGAATCAAAATTTGAAAAAAGAAAAAGAAGACACAAAACCATAAACTTCTTCAGGTGATAATCAATAATAATTCAGGATATACCAGACGTGTCGCCTTCGTTTGTACTTCCTCCAAATGATGTACTGCACTCTATTAAAAAATCCCATAATGAACAGAAGTTAAAATTTCAGGATAAACAAACTTTAGCACTTACTAAGCCTAGCTTGCCTATTCATTATCAAGGCTTTAAATTTCATATGTTCACATAAATTAAAACTATATGTCATAAGCATGTAAGATAAATGTAACACGTGAATGCATACATATACAATTGAAGAAATCTACCTGTAAAGCAATTTTTAAGCAGGCATCTCTAGTGGGTGGTCTATGCAGAATTAAGCTCCAAACAATGCTAAGACCTTGATGCACTCTATCTCCACTGTGTAGTTCCTCATCTTTATCACTGTTTCCAGGAACACACAAGCACTCTAATAATTTAAGAACTGATTTTGGCAGGTACGGTACTTCGTTTAACAATCTACTCAAGATTTGTCAGATGGTGGGAAAGAATCTCTAAGTGCTTCTGCCTGCAATAATAAAATTTAGTTTATGCAGTTAAAAAAAAAAGTAGTAACTACCACAGAGAAACAGAGAAAATTTACAAACCACTTTCAGAAGAAACATTTCATAAACGGAAGTTGCTGTTGTTGATGAAAAGAAGTCATGGTCTGCTTCTGCTTCTCCAAATAATCTATAGAGGACACGCAAGGTTAACTCATGGCCCTGAAAGAATAAGTCACTAGCGTTATTTTAAAATTTTTGAATTCATATTTGAATAAAATTTAACAACCATATCGGTTGGGTTCAATCGAACTTGGTTAGGATAAAGAATTAAAGAGAGAGAGAGAGCGATGAAAATATGAGCAAAGGCAAACTGTTTCAGAAAGAAATCCCTGTTCCTCATCAAATTGATCAAACGTAGTAAAGTGATTAATGCTGTAAGAGCTAAGAACCTTATTCCATAACAAGCACCAACATGAACGCTCTATAATTTTCTTCTAAATGTTGGACTAAAAACTAATAGTTATCTAGATAAGCAAAAAAGAAATAAAATAGTAGAGAAATACCACTGCAGACAAAAAGGATATATTCAGGTTTATTAAGTTAAACCATATAGAGAATCAATGGGGATTTGATAAATTACCATTGTTACTTTTTTCAAACTGGAGTACTTGTTCTAGAGTATAATGTATTGCCATTGTTTTAAAACAAATTAGCAGTCCTTAATAATTGATGATTGAAGTCAAATCCTTATTATTCACAAACATAAACATTCACTTTTAGAACAAATGCCGCATTAGTTATGTGGACTTCAAGAGATCACCTCATGATTTGTATAATCTGAGAGTATGTGTGTTTGAAGAAATCTCCAAGGATCCAACTCCAAAGGAAACTGCAACAGCATATAAGTAGTCAGGATCATAACCAGCTATAATATCAGAGAATCTATTAGAAGTTGGATTATTACAATATTACCTCAACTCCTAAATAGGAAAGTAAAGAAAAACGAAGCTCCGAACCACCAGCAACTGCAATATGTTTATAAGCTTCAATAATGCGTATAAAGGCTAATTTCTGTATGTGATCTTTCTGTTCATCGCTGAGGCCAACAACAGGTGCAGACATTTTTGGCAGGACAATTTTAGATGTTAACTGAAGAGAAGTTAATGTTGAGGAATTGCTGCTATTTGTTTCTGCCATAGCCGCTTTTGGACTAAGTTCCTCAGATCTGTCTGTAGACACTGAAGGAACTATATCCATTGACGATGTGCCCATTTTGGTCATCTGCTCTCGACTGTTGTCTTCCAAGTCAGTAGAAATAACTGGTGACATGTCCATTTTAGTAATTTCAGGCATTCCATCATTCTTGGCTGATGATTCTAGACCAGGTATGCCATCCTCAAGTTCCCCTATATCTATATCCTCAGATGGAATGCCTAAGCTAACAATCGGTATAGATGGTAGATTAAGAGAAACTGGTGGGCTGGAAGGTACAAAGCCTTGATTGGCGGTAGAATCTGCTACATTACTATCTTTTGCTGCAGGATGTTCACCCTCCTTTTCAGGTTTCTGTAGCATTCTTCCATGTAATTATACAAAAATAAGATACAATAGTATTGAAAAGTCATGTTCAAGATAATAAGAATATACCTCATCAATGTGTGTCTCAAAATCAGAATGTGTAACTTGAGATTTGGTGGACTTTGATAATATGTCTGTCAAATACGCAGACAGATTATTAACTTGTGTAGCATTACCAGATGTAGTATCATAGGACTCGGTGTTCACTGACTCTCTCTCACCCTCTTCTTTAGGGCAAACTGGAGGAAGGTTTGGCATATTAGCCATTACTACCTGAGCTAGTAAATCAGCTGAAATACTACTAATAAGAATTTCAAGCATCGCTGCAGACTGTTCACCCTGTGCAACCAATGAACTGAACATAGAAATAAGCTGCTGCACAGGCCCACTGTCTACATTCTGTTTGGTGTGTATTTTGTTTACTTGAGGAATTCCCATTATTGCCCTTCAAGTCATCATTCAAATTAGGTGTTGGTTTGACACGCTTTCCAGGTACATCATCATCTTTATTAAGATCATTAACATCCTGTAGTTCAGCCTTTTCCTAACCGCAGTGGAATGCACAGCATCACATGCTTCAATTGAGGGTTTTATATCCTGTTAGAAACCGTAAAATTATCACCGTAGAAGAATACTTTTAAGTGCACAGCTGTGTGCTATTTGTAAGACTTTAAGATAAGTTTTGAATTTGACCCATTAAAGTTACAAACCGATCCATAGTTTAATAGAAAGTTACAAACCACCTATGGTAATGAGATTAGATACCTGTTTGATAGATGAATTACCCCTAAAAACTTGCTGAAGAGCTTCTTCAGCCAAATCACCAGCTTTCATTTCCCTAAGTGATCCTACTAAACGATCTCGCCACTAAAAATAGAGCATAATTCAATGTCAGTACGAAAAGGGAAAATATAAGTAAAGTAGAAAGCATTCCCTTGTTTATCTATGATGTTAAAACAACTATATCCATTTCAAATGCCAAGAAAAATAAAGAATGAACAAATGTATACACTGCATACATGACAGTCACACACTTGATCAATAAGATCACACATGACAACTAAGCATGTTACAAACATTTGACACATTCCAATTGTAACTAAGTTCTTAAATTTACCAATATGAGATGCTGCAGGTTGAGCATAACACTAATGCATGGCAACCCAATTCTAGATGAAGTGTCAAAAATCGCCATCTATAGATAATACTAAATGTGTTAATCTACACTAAGGCATCCTACTATATTTGAGTGTTTCAGGATAAATTCACAACAAAACTAACTAAATCAAGTTGAAGGGGAAAACTTTGCTAGCCTAAAGTTGTCGTAAATAACACACTTAACTAAGTGTTAAACTGAAAGAAAGAGGAAAATACTGTAGAAACAAGGGCATCCACTGAAAGCACAAAATGAGAAAAACAGAATTAAGGAAAGTGCATATGTCAATGACATGAAACAGGTTAAGAATGTGAAAACAAACGTTACCGGTGCAGCACCCGGGTGTGTGCATTTTTAAGCAGGTGAGAAAAGCATTTTTTAAAGCATGATGCACCCCAGAAACATGACCAGGTTTGACAGCAGAATTTGATGGATCCAACCCAAGTAAAACTGGAAGAATACGGCCATAAAATGCAGGCCTTTTCTTAGCAATTTCTGAAAGACTGAAAACGCATGATAAATAAAATTTTAGCATTAGCAATGAATATGAGTAGTCTAAAAAATAAGATTTGAATTTGAATACCTCTTAATTAAGACAATGACAACCATATTGGTGAGTGACTTGACTGTTGGATATCTTAGCTGATCAAGCAACAAACCCAGATTCTTACTGGCTTCAACAGATAGATCAGCAACCTTAAGTATGGGATGCCCTCCACGAAGCCATGCTATGTTAAATTCATCTGCCAGCCACACAATCCATCCATCAGAGATAGGATAGGATAGGATACAAAAGAGAAAATATAAAAAGTATGAAAATACCTGTAGAAGTGAGAGTGTGATGTTGAGGTGGTTCAGTAGAAACAGTAGGATCAGCTGTATAGAGAAGTGTTACTGATTGAACGAATTTCAGTGCAAGCAACTTTCTGGCATCGGTCTCAGGCTACCAAAAAAAATAAAAAAGATTGATTTATTTGGTTAAAGAAAAGAAGAGGTGGAGAATAGAAAATGGAGAATGGAGGTAACCTGGAAAGCCAAAGAATAGATATGATGTTTAAGCTTCAAGGTCCATGACCATGAAGAAACCCTGGCCCTGGACCTGAAGAGCAGTATTCATAAGAGAGCGACGGAATAAAGTGATGGCAGAAGAGATGGACTGTCTAGCAACGGCAGGGGTAGGATCTCCTAAGAGAGTTAAAAACAGAGGTGCAATATCAGGTAATAACTCAGTGTTATTGAAGCCGACATCACCAGCGATCCTAGATATATATATATTATCATATCATGAGTAGAATCAATCAATATGCAATTAGAAAGGAATGAATGAATGAATGAAACCCTAGGAGAAATAAGAATAATAATAATAATAATAATGAAAGAGGAAGGGAGGGGCTAACTGAACTGTGCAACGAATCTACGAACGGGGCTGCAGCGGTCGGTGTGGAGATGGAGAAGGTGAGTGAGCAAGTCATTGGTTGGTTGTTCATCCTTGAGTTTCTTTAACTTGTCCAGCTTCCAACCAACGTCATTCTCCATCGAAGAAACCATTCCCACCATCAACTACCCTAACCCTAACCCTAACCCTAACCCTAACCCTTTCCTTTCCTTTCCTTTCCTTTCTACTCTCTCTCAATTGCTCTAATCAAACTTGTTCATCTTCTTTACTTTTACTTTCTTTCTTTCTAGGGTTGCTTCTTTACTTTGGTGGTCCCTTACGCTTTGTTCCGACAGACAGGGTGTAGGAGATAATGAAAGAAATAATAAAGAGGTTTTTAAGATGATTTTTAATTTTTTTAATTGGGAAGGATTGGAGACAAGGAAGAGGAAGAAGATAATTTCTCTTTCATCCTTTAATGAAATTTTAGAACAGAGTGTAAGTAAATAATTTGATTCTGTTCCGAGTTTCACTTAAGAAATGAAACGAAGGAAAACCATGTCAAATCTTTTAGTTTAGTTTTACCTTTTTATTTGGAAGGAAACGGAAGAAAAAGATATATATCATTTCTTTTCTTTTCCTTTCCCGTCCATCCTTAAGTAAACTCGAAACGGAGTGTTAGTTTTGTAACATTGTGCTAGTTACGTAAAAACATTTGATTTTTTGTGTTATAATCATATTGTGGTTTCATTTTTGTCATTCTCATTCTTGACATTAACTTCATTCAACTAGTGACGGTTAAGTAAATGACATTTTTGTTCATTCATGTTTTATAGTTTTAATTAATTGTTAAAATTGTCCCTCCCCAAAAATTTAAAATTAAAAAATTAAAAGAAATATAATTAATATTTAAAAATTTAAGTGGATCTCACCACCTACCCCACTCATTTCATCTCCACCCCTCTACGCCGTGTTCCCGAGTTTACTAAACGAGAGAAAAGAAAGGAAAGGAAAGATGTGTTCCCGAGTTTCATTAAAGGAAGGAAAAGAAAGGAAAACAAAATAAGGTGTGTTCCCGAGTTTCATTAAAGGAAGGAAAAGAAAGGAAAACAAAATAAGGTGTGTTCCGAGTTTCATTAAAAGGAAGGAAAGAAAGGAAATGGAAGGAAAACTAGTTAAAATTCTTTAGTTTAGTTTTCCTTCCAATTTGGAAGGAAAGGGAAGGAAAGAACATTTATCCTCTCTTTTCCTTTCCCTTCCTTTCCTTCAATTATTTTCATTTCTTTTCCCTCTTTAAGTTAACTCGAGAACACAACGCTAATCCACCCAGCGCCAATATCCGCCTTCCACCGCCACCACGGATGTTTGTTCTTGAAAGCCCGATCCAAAACTTGTTTCCTTTAAATGAATATATGACAGTACCACACTAACCAAGAATGATAAGAGGATTATATTTGTGTTGGAGAGATTAATTTAAAAGATACACACCAAATTAAATGTTATGAACAATAGTTGACTGAAAAATTGCTAAAGGGAGACTAAATGGGTGGATAAGATTTACAATTTGATGGCTGGTGTGGATGATCACATTCCGATTCCACAAACAGCAGAATGAAGTGCCGTTTTTGTTGGTGATTGAGGATGTGTTTTCAATTACAAGTGGTGACGGGGAGGGTGGAACCAGGGACCGCTAGGATTGGGGATACTGTGAGATTGTCAGGTTGAAGTTAACTAGGACTACTACTGTTATCGGAGTGGGGATGTTTTAGAAGCTTCATGATGAAGCCATGGTCGGGGATAATGTCGGCTTGTGATAAGATGGTCGTGGTGGCGGTGGTGGTGAAAGGTGAAATGTGAAGATGGGTGGTGGGTGAGTTAGAGTGGATAAGATGGGTGGGGTAATTGGTTGAACCCACTTAAATTTTTAAATAGTAATTATACTAGTTTATGCTCTGGGAGCGTATCGATGTTGACAAATCTAAGGGGGTGTTTGTTAGCCTCTTAATAAACCTCTTATCATTCAGCTCTTAGGGGCTGTTTGGTTGATTAAGTGATGAATCATTAAGAGGTCTGAATGGTTAAGAGGTCTGTATGGTTAAGTGCTGAATCATTAAGTTGGACCTCTTAATGGTTAGTTTTCTTGTCCCACATTGGTATGAGAGTTACATTAAGGTTCAAGCCTACTTCAGTGCTTAATGATTCAGTGCTTAATGGTTCAGCAACATCCCAAGTCTTAATGATTCAGCCTTAACCATTCCATTCAGAGGCTGAAACAAACGCGCTGAATGCTGAATCATTCAGCACTGAATGGTTAAGAGCCTCATTAAGAGGCTACCAAACAGCCCTTTAATCATTTACCATTAAGAGTGGTTGTTTCAACTAAAAAAATATCTAAATGGTTCCATTAAGCTCTTAACCATTCAACTAATAAGGGGTGCTCAACCATTCAGACCATCTTAATGATTCAGCACTTAATCAGACAGATCCTACCAAACAGCCCCTAAGTAAGGTTAATAAAATTAGAAGTATCTATACTATAAAAAGGCATCTATGTATTACCTTACATAGTCTAGATACTTTTTTATTGTAAGTCGGTTTGTTATAATAAAATTAAAAGTACATAAATCAAAGTTTATTACAATTGAAATTTAAATTAAATCTTGATAAAGTAAGATGTATTATTCTCAAATTTGAATAATTCAACATATTTGAAGTCAAATATGGTCTTATATCCGACAATAAAGTCAAGCAATTTCTTATTAAAAAAAAAAGAGCCCAAACCTCATCAAAATTAGTTGTCACGCCAATAGGTGTAAACGAACCAAACGAACATAAACAAGGCTTTGTTCGTATTTGTTTGTTAAGGTTTATTGGACAAACGAACCGCTCATGAACACACTAACAAATGAAACTCTATGTTTGTGTTTGTTTGTTAATGAAATTCATTTGTTTTGTGAACTATTCGTGAATACGGGGTTTGAACACAAACAAACATTTAATATCCAACTAACTAAAAAAAACATTGTTAACATTAACCATTAGACGAACTACATCAACTAAAAAATAAGTCAAATTATACTTGGACATAATCATCCAAAATTACTTTGACATGAATACATGATGATCCTAAGTCATAAGTTCATAATTATCCCAAAAAGTGTTTTGATTCTTGTATGACCAACTTACCTAAATTGTTCATATATTTTCGATTTCTTGAGAACATTTAAAAACAAGTATTAATTAGATACAGGTACATAAACTTGCAAAATAACTATGCAGTTAAAAGCAATAGCATCTTTAATTGCCTAGTAGTGAATCAAAACAAAATATTGAGGTTTTCCGATACTTTAGGACGACCAACAACTAAAAAAGATTGATATTTTGGGAATTCAAAAATGATCAAAACGTTTACTTAAATAATTCATTTATATAGAGGGGAGGCCGGAGGGGGATGGGGGAGTTTTTGGAGGGAAAATGTTTAGAAGAAAAATAAAGTTAGGAGGGAAAATACTCAACCTTTAGGTGAAAATAAAATTTAGGAGAGAAATTAAAAAACTAAAAACTTTAAGTTTTAACTAATGAACATAAACAAACAAACACAAACAAATATAAATGAACTAACATAAACAAATACATTGTCGAACGTTCACGAACGCAATCAAATGAAGAGACCTTAGTTCGTGTTTGTTTGTTTAGTTAATCGGACGAAACTTCTTTTTCGTGTTCGTTCATTTACTAAATAAACAAATATAAACGAACTTCCTCTTCCGAACAGTTTGCAGCCGTATGCATTTCATAATTTTTGAAGTTTCAGATGGGTTTAAAAACACGTGTTATATTTTTCTATTAAAGTAAAATTGTTTCGATTTAAGTATTTTTGCCCGTGATTAAATAATGTGGGATGTGGGGGCGCGAAACCACTTGTCACGAGGCACACTACACAAATTTAAAGTGGTAATATGACTTTTACCACTATCAAAATGATCCTTAATTAACTATTTTTCTATATACACACAATAGGCTAAATATAAAACATTAAATTATATATTACAAGAACAACATCAACAAACCTTAATCTTTTGATAAATAGTTCAGTTTTATTTTTGTTTCTAATCCTACTAAAATGTTTTAACGATAAGCTAGTTCACGTCAAATTTATCCAATTATACATAGAACCTGCAGTCTCAACTTTTATAGAACAATTAAAGATGTTTGAAAGGTTGTTGTCTCGTAAACTTACCGCAACTCGTGTTTTTATACTAACTAGGATTCTATTACCCCGCGCTTCGCTGCGGGAGTTCCTGTTACGTTGAAGGTTTGGTGGACGTTAAAGATTATGCGGCGCTGTAGGAACTCCTGTTGCGTGGAGAGTTTCGTGTGCATAAAAGATAATATTAAGTGACTGCTATTCTCGCGTGGGCTTAAAGAAAATAGTCCCAACTAAAAGCTAAAAGTTTGGTGGTTAAATTAGAGGAAATGAAAGTACATTAGTTAGTAAGAAAGTTAGTGGTCAAAGTTTGGTGGTAAATTAAAATCCTAAAAGCTAAAATTTTGGTGGTCAAAGTATGAAATCCTAAAAGCTAAAGGTTTGGTGGTCAAATGGAAGGAAATAAGTTCATAATTTAGTAACAAAGTTAGTGGGCAAAGTGCAATGCAAGTTTAAAAAGTTGAGTGGTCAAAGTTTGAAATCTTAAAAGGTAAAAGCTTGATGGTTAAAGTTTTAAATTCTAAAAGTTAAAAGTTTTATGATAAAAGTTTAGTGGTTAAATTGAAGTCAATGGCCTCTTTCATTTTTTTTAAAGGTACAAATAGGTGCCACAAAAAATAGCCATTAAGAGGGTGTTGCCTCTAAAATTGACCAACAAATCACATTTTACTGTAGAAGTGTCAAAAACTTATTAGATACTATAATTTTATTTAATCAAATCTCTTCTAAAACGTGTGGATTAGAATATTATAATATAGAATTAAATAAAAATAGAACATTTAAATATAAAATAAATAAAACAAGAAATGGAAGGTCGGTGTGTAGGATGATAATATAAATAGAGTCAAAAGAATATATAATTGAGAACAAGGTTTCACATTGAGAAAACAATAAAATATTATAAATAAATTAAAAACCATGGATATTATATTGTTTGTGTAGTATATATATATATATTGAAGTAAGCTAGGTAGAAAGATATCCATAGTAGTAAAATGAGTTTCCAAATGATCACATCCTACGCCTAATTCTGGTGGTCTTTTATGGGGTAACAGTAACAAGCAGATCATCATGTCTCCATGACCAGAAAGGCTTTCTACTCTCTTTGAAAACCCACCTCTCCTTTGACTCTTCACTCTCAACCAAGCTTGTCCAGTGGAACCAAAGTAGTAGTGTCGAATGTTGTGTTTGGGGCGGTGTCACCTGTGACGAAGCTGGTCATGTCACGCGTCTTGATCTCAGTCACGAAGGCATACACGGTCGGATTCCTTCGACGTCCAGCTGGGAAGGTCTCACTCATCTCCAGTATCTTAGCATGGGTTACAACTCCTTAACCGGGGAGTTACCCAAGTCTTTGCTCACTAGCTTGCCATCACTTGAGGACTTAGACCTATCCTACAACAGATTATCTGGTCATGTAGCTGACGTTTCACCAAGACGTTTGCGCAATCTGCTTTCTGATAACAACCGATTTGAAGGCCCAATACCTGGTTTCATCTTCGAACTTGCAGGCCTTTCCACTCTACAACTTTCTGCAAATGAATTCAGTGCAGGCTGGAGCTAGACAAGTTTGGAAGGTTGACTGAGCTTTACGCTCTTGATCTTTCGTATAACAATCTTAGTGTGAGTGTAAGTGCAAACTTTTCATTACTCTCTCAACTAAACTCAATTATGCTAGCTTCATGGCAACATGCAAGAGGTTCCTGATCTCAAGAACCAGTCAAGGTTGCTGATGCTGGATCTTTCAGACAATCAACTAAGCGGTGAGATACCCAACTGGATATGGGAAGTTGGCAATGGCTATCTTCGGTTTCTAAATCTGTCGCATAATAAGTTTTCAAGTCTCCAAAAGCCCTACACCTTTCCTTTTCTGCTTGATGTCTTGACCTGCATTCTAATCGCCTTGAAGGAGATATCCGGTCCCTCCAAGAAGTTTTATATCCTGGATTACTCCAACAACAAATTCAAATCCAGTATTCCTGATGGTTTTGGCAATGTCCTCAGGTCAACCTTATTCTTTTCGGCCTCCAACAATAAGCTGGTTGGAGGAATCCCTGAGTCGATACGCAATGCCACTTCCCTGCGGCTTCTTAACTTAGCACGCAATGCCCTTACAGGTCCAATACCATTAATGATTGGAAATTACTTAAAAGACCTACGCTCCTTGGATCTTTCAGTCAACAACTTAAATGGGGGCATCCCGGAGGACCTTACAAATCTTACACAACTTTCATTCCTAAATCTTCTCTTATAATCATTTTCAGGAAGGATTCCAAAGTTTCCAACATTTACATACTTGTCTTTTCAGGAAATCAAGGGCTATGTGGACCCCCTTTGAACAAGAGTTGTGGTTGATTAATTTGTCACTACAAATATCATCGATCATGTAATCATTGTGATCACTGAATACAAAGTGGATGAATAATAATAAACAATTCATTATCTATCATATCAGCTGGAACATATTGCTAAAAAGTTGTTTGTATTTATTTAGAACAAATGGTGCTCGAGGTGTTATTTTTGTATGAGACAAAACCAGTCATAACTAGAGGTGCACAAAAAAA
>JAUTDX010006321.1:0-25487 GCA_030844895.1 Ambrosia x helenae
ACTTCTGAATATAGTTCCCTGAGATCCTTCATTATAGAATCAAGATACAATTCACCAGTACCTAAAATAGTATGTTCTCCAGACTCTTCAACTTTAGTGATTGCTAAAGGATAACTTTTGCTAATCTTCCTAAGACCCTCAACCATTTTCGGTAACTCGCTAGGATTTAATGGTTCAGTTGCTGTTTTTACCACAGGAAGAGTGTTAAACTGAAGAGGCCTGAATATGTACACATCATCATCATATTCTGAATCACAAAGTGTAGCAGTTTTCATAATGGAAGCATCAACACCTTCAATAAGAACCAAGAGCCAGGTGGCGCTTTATTAATAGGTATCCTGTAACGGGCTTGATAAACCCATAGTTTTGTTACTTCTTTTACAGTCATATCTTCTTCGTCATCAGGTGAATAACCCTCTCCAAGAACACGCACAGTCTGACCCGTATGGATTTCTCCGCTATAAACCCTCCCAAAGGCAAAAAAAACACTGCAGTCTGATTTTGGATACAGTTTGGTAATATTAACCATAAGAGGCCCGGACGGGTCACAAGTTGACATGGCAGTGTAGATTGTTGAACTTTTAGGCCCTGTGTAAATATGGTCAACTTTTTTAGATGCAGCCTCTTTCGCAGACGGGATATGGTGAACCAGCATGTCAGTGAACCCGGTGGCTGACCCAAAAAAACCGACCTGCAAGCTAATCTAAGCAAAGGTCTCACATTCAACTTGTAGGCGGCATTGCTTAAAGTAACACCGAGTTCCGCCAGTGTTGTCTCCACACTCTTTTTATGTTTCTCAATAACTTGGCTGTAGATCTTGTAAAGGGGTTCAAGATGAACTGTACGAATGACCTTTCTGCCCCACTAGCAGGTTGTTTTCTTTTTAAAAGTTCTAGTAGCAGGGTCATAATAGTAATCTCCCCAAAGTCGAGATGCAAACTTGTTGGCATCAAAAGGAATTCCATGAAGCTTAACATATAATTTGGCAAACGATTGCAGAGTGAAGCACCATCCTGCACTACCCACTAGCAAAACAAAGGTTTCCAGCAGCAGGATCAATGATTTGGACATCGCCAGCTGTTGAAGAGACTGCAGTGATGTGGTTATTGATGACTTCAATTGTATGTCTCAACTTATGATAGGCATCTTGTGGAGGTAGTTTAAGCTCAGTTATAAATCTGTCAACCTACAAATACAATAAGTTACAGAAGTTCTTAGTACGTCTACACCAAATAGAAAAATCGCAAGTCTTTTTAAACAGCACCAGGTACAGGAGGTATATGAAATTATGAAAGTGCACATTGTGCGATAATGAATAATCAGGTGTTAACTAATCTAGGCGCACAAGATAACGCCTGGATGCATTTCCAATGTTTGAATTTTAATATATGTTTTTGAGTTTAACTAGGTGTTAGTTGGCCCGCGCTTCGTCGCGGGCGCCGCTGTTGTGCGTACATGTTATGCACAATGGGCGGCGGTTCGCTGTCGGGAGTTCATGTTGCGTTGAGGGTTTGATGGACATAAAAAATAACATTAAGTGACTGTTATGCTCGCATGGGCTTCACAAAAATACTCGCAACCCATTAAGTTCCACACCAGTATTAACACTTGGGTTGCTAATTTGCGATATTTTTTTAATCTACTAAAGTGGGTGGTTGTATTAATTTGTTTTATATCCTAGAAGTGGCATTCATGTGTAAAGGTCGCATGATTTGCATATTTCAAGAACACATTTTGCTTCAATAAAGTAAAGACAAAATCAATTTTGGCGGCTGAATGTGCAGTGCATGTTAGCAGCAACCAACTGTTCAAGTGTCTCTTCTTTAATATAGAAGAGAATTACTCAAGAATTTAATACATAAATTACCAAAACGAACATTTATGTGTAAAAAAAGAGATATCTTGTAAAATGATAATAAGTCTCCCAAACTAGGTTACATCTATGGGTAGGTAAATTTCAGCTTACACTTATGAAACAGATTATCTGAAATAATATTTGATCCCTCAATAATCAAATAAGCAGAAAAAACAATATAGATATTCAAACATTAAAAATTGATTATTGAAGCTTCAAATACCAACAATGACGTAATAAGAAGAATACCTTGTTTATCACAACAACTATAGGTAGGCGCTCCTGGATTGCATGCCGAATTGCTCTTTCAGTGTTCACCTGTAAATGAATTGATGTCAAATAATATCTTTATAAAAGTGGGTAAGAGATGCATATTTATTACATATACAAATTATACATTTTTTTGCAAAATCAAATAAACAAGATAGATAACTAGCAAATGACTTACCATGACTCCTTCAGCAGCATCAACAATCAATACAGCACCATCAGCAAGCCTAAGAGCAGCCGTCATTTCATCCGAAAAATTAACATGTCCCGGTGTATCCATGATATTAACACATATACGACTTCGAATTACTGTCCTCCAACACAAGAGACATAGGCACTGCTTTAATTGAAATCCTACGCTCTGCTCATCAACCCTTGTGTCGGTATATCTCATATGCTTCTCACTATTCTGATCAAAAGTAGAAATATGATGAGTCTGCTCCACCAACATATCCATAAACAACCGTCTTCCCATGCTGAAGATGCCCAACCAAAGCCACATTCCTAACCAAAGTCGGGTTCGAAGAAAGCCCCAAAAGAAACTGCGTCGAAACATAAGTCGACGAATCCTTAACCCCAACTTCAAACTTAATATCCCTAACAGGCTTAATTATCGGCAGCTCAAGCGGCTGCTCATCTTCATCCATAACCAGCGTCTCCACCTCCTCACCGTAAACCTCTTCCGCAGTAGGATAATAATTCTTATCCTCCGCAAGAACAATCTGGTTATCCATATCCACATCTTCTCCATTCATTAACCACCCGTTCGGTCCCGCCGCTGCATTCTCCTCATCGGAAATCACCTCTTTCCGCTTCAACCTTTTCCGGAAGATCCTCGTCTTCCTCCTCTCTATCACTCTCCTGATCTGACTCGATTTCCGGACGATATAGTTTCCAAACTCATCATATAAACTGTCATCCATCCTACATAAACAAAAACCCTAATATTTCAGTTCTAACCTAACATTAAATAAACCACTAACACAAGTTATTTACCACTTCAAAATATTATTATTATTATGTTAGCTTTATAGAGATGTGAGGTTACAGTAAACATATAAAATTGACCTAATCGGGTGTAATAGCTACAGTAAACTAACATTACGCTACGATTTAGAACGAGAAAATAAACAGAAGCATTAATTTATAAGAAAACAGAGTGTAACAATGAGTATAGTGTAA
This sequence comes from Ambrosia x helenae, assembly GCA_030844895.1. NCBI lineage: Eukaryota > Viridiplantae > Streptophyta > Magnoliopsida > Asterales > Asteraceae > Ambrosia > Ambrosia x helenae. The sequence continues at coordinate 3,308 of JAUTDX010006321.1, forward strand.
ATTAGGTTAACTTATTTAGGTGTTTTTACATAAAGAAGGAAAGGAAACAATTGGTGATGAATATCTATATATGTATATGTATATAAAGAATAATGAAGGAAGGAAGGTGACCTGAATCGTTGACGCAGTGACGGTGGTGACGGAAAGAAGGGTTGTTTCGGAGGGTTTAAGGTTTTGTGTGTGGGATGGTGTGAGGGGTATCAGATTTGTGCCTGTGGTTTTAGGCGGTTTAATCTAGTGACAAATCGATACACTGTATCCTCTTTTTTTTTTTTTTGAACGGCCAACAAAACTTTATTTCAACGGCTAGCAAGAAACTAGCACAAAAATATCCGGATACACCGTTACATCATAACAAGAACCCGAAATAAAGCAAAATAAACATACAATCCGAAAAACAAAACATTGGCCGCTACCCCATTTTTGTTGTATCAAACCTATTCCACGCCTCCCAAGTCATGTCCGACATCTTTGCTCGGTTTTTTATCCAAAGGAAAGACATAGTCTTGACCTCCTCAACCGTGTTTCGTAGCGAGGCTTGCTTTTGACAAAAAACGGCTTCGTTTCTAGCCCTCCAAATGCCCCACATGGCTGTTAGGATTACCGCGTATAGAGCCTTTCTACTTCGAATACCCGCCATGACAGTGGAGTTAATCTTGAACAAATCTGGGACATGAAATAATATAAAATTGGGGACCTTGCACCAAATCGCCACCTGTTGCCACACACCCACAGCGAACAAACAGGCTGTGAATATATGTTCAACCGATTCCGGGTAGTCTCCACAGAGCTTGCATAATTGGCATGGAACATTAATCCTTCTACGTGCTAAAGCTGTCAACGTGGGTAGTCTATCGAGGTTCGCAGCCATGCGACAATGCAGACCTTCTTGGGGACCCAATTACACCAATCGAAGTTTGGACGCGCTTGCAAATTCGACGCTTCAATGAGTTGTTGTTTGATACTACTTGCCGAGTAGACGCCAAAGCCGCTCGCACTCCAGCGCCACTTATCTTGCTCCAATGTGAGAGTAATATGCCAGAGGAGGTGCAACAAATCTGCAAGTTCTGCAGCCTCCAAAGACGACAACGAATTCCTTCTCCACTCCCATTTGAAGCGCAACTCATTACCTTCGTGATATACCCGATCCGCCACAACACACATCTTTTTCTTTTCGAGCGCAAATAGGGATGGGAAACTAAAGGCCAAAGTACCGGCGCCGATCCAGTAAATCTTTCCAGAACCTGATTTGCGTCCCAGAACCGAGCAACCCCTTCGATCAATAGGCTGGAATTAACGTTGAGGTTGTTAAGAATATCTGGTACAGCCGCAATCTGCTTCCAAACGCCACCGATAGATAGCTTTGCCGGGATATAGTTCCATGCTCTTGAGTTTCCATGAATTGCCCATATGACCTTTTCGCCAAAGTCCCGTTGGTCGCTCTTAAATCGCCACCACCACTTTACTAGGAGGCTTAAGTTAGCGTCACGAAGCGAACCCAAGCCTACCCCCCCCGTATTCAATCGGAGCGATAACATGCTCCCAAGCCACCCAACTCATTTTATCATTGTCTTCACAACCGCCCCAAAAGAAGGTCCTCCGAATCCTATCCAAACATTTTAGCACTTGTGCCGGCGCTCGGAATAGGGAAAAATAATAAAGAGGCAACGAGTTGATAACCGACTTCAGCAAGGTGATACGTCCCACCGAATGATAAGCTTTTGGCCTTCCATAGGGACAACTTTTCCTTGAACTTGTCAATAATCGGCAGCCAATTTCTTGACCAGGTTCATGACTTCATGTTGGCTGCAATGGGTTACACCGAGGTGAATAAAAGGAAACTTACCAGCCCTGCAACCAAGTGTACCTGCCATAGAAACAATCTCCTCATCCGATACACCGATCCCGTAAACACAGCTCTTTTTGAGGCTTATTCTCAGCCCCGACACCAAGTAAAAACACCGTAGTAGGCGCTTAAGATTCTTTGCATTGGAAGCAGCCCATTCGCCACAAAATACTACGTCATCGGCATAGATGAAGTGTGTTAAAAGTGGACCTCCTTCAATGATAGGCAGCCCGTGAAACACCCAAAGAAGTGAGGCTCGATTCATAATACAAGTAAGCGATTCCATAGCCAAAATAAATAAATAAGGGGAGATTGGGTCGCCTTGCCTTAGTCCGCGTTGACACTCGAATTCAAAAGTGGGTGACCCGTTTACTAAAACCGACGTGCGCGCATTTCTAACAATTGACATGACCCAGCCTATCCATTTTGTTGAGAAATTCATTTGGCACAATATTCCATCAAGGAAGTCCCAACATAACGTATCATACGCTTTTTCAATATCTATTTTAAAGAACATGCCGCTCCTTTTGCACCGCTTCAAATAAGAAATAGTCTCGTTGAGTATTAGTGGCCCGTCAAGGATGTTGCGGTCACCCAAAAACGCGGACTGTTCTTCCGACACGAGTAGTGGCATGACGGTCTTAAGTCTAGCGACAAGCACCTTTGATACCACCTTATTGATGCATCTCACAAGACTAATAGGGCGGTAGTCGGAAAGGGTCGTTTGCTCCTTCCCTTTCGGGATCAAAGCGATGAAAGCGGAGAAGCAACCATCGGTAATACAGCCCTTAACAAAGAATTCCTGGAATAAACGGTGAAAATCATCTTTGAGAACCCCCCAGAATTGCTTTATAAACTTAAAATTCAAGCCGTCCGGACCCGGCGCTTTATCGCAATCACAATCCCAAACCGCACGCCTTATTTCTTCTAAAGTAAAGGGTGTTTCCAGCCTCAATGCATCTTCTTCAGTCAACTTCTTTATCCCTGGGCACACAAAACTCGGTCTTGGCAGCTGCTTTTCGGCATACTTCTCAAGGAAATAAACCCCCACTTTGTCTTTTATAGCCGTAGGATCCGAAATCCAAACATCCCCATCCTTTAACCCGTGCAGCCGATTATTTGCGGTGTTAATCCGTATAATATTGTGGAAATACTTGGAGTTCTCATCGCCCTCAATTGCCCATCTTACTCTTGACTTTTGCTTGGCGTCGATTGTCTTTATTCTTTCTTCCTCTAATAAATCCTTTTTAGCCGAGAGCCGAGTTTCCTTTTCTTCATCAGTGAGAAGTCTCGTGTCCCCGATCCTTTCGAGTGTCTCGATCACTATCTTGCTCTCAATACATTTTCTGTCCCTTCTATTTCTATCAGCAGCCACCCACACCCGGATTCTACCCTTGATCCATTTTAGTTTTGTCGCGAGAGCCAAATCCGCCGGACCTGAAAAAGAAAAATTACCGCAAACCCTGGTTATATATTCTACAAAGCCAGGCAATTCCATCCAGGAGTTGAAGAATCTGAACGGGATGTGGCCGAAGTCTGATTTCCTGACAGTAAATAAAATCGGGCAGTGGTCCGACAAGAATCTGGACAGCGCCGTAACTCTTGCCTCTGGCCAAGTACAAAGGAAATTCCTGCACACGAAAACCCGGTCCAGTTTACTTAGCTTATCCCCTGCCCCTGACATGTAGGTGTACCTGTGACCACCCATATTGTACTCCAGTAAGTCCGCGTCCCTGATAAAGTCATTAAAGTGGGCTGCATTTATGGGTATAAATTCGGAGTTCAATCTTTCGTCGGCAGACCGGACTTCATTAAAGTCCCCCAAAAATAGCCACATCCCTGGCAACGACTGCCTGAAAGCCAATAGTTCAGCCCAAAATCGCCTTCTTTCAAGAGCATCATTTGGAGCATGGACATTAGCTATATTTATAGGTAAGTCATGGTGAATGAGTGTGCCCGATATAATCAAACAGTGACGTGTCCGAATAGCGTTATTCTTCCTAAAACACGTTGGGTCCCACCAACAAATCAAACCGCCCGCATTCCCATCAGAATTAACAACATCAAAATGAAACAAAGAGTTACCCCCAGAACTGTGACAGTAACCAATACGGAGGATCCGCTACTTTCGACTCCTGTATAGCCACAAAATCTGCCCCGTGAGAGGACTTCAAGCCCCTGACCCAACCCGATTTACCCCTCCCCCGAGCACCACGAACGTTTATGGAGAGGCAATTCATGGACCCCCAGTGCAGCCGAGCTCATTAATAATCTCATCAGCAACTTGTCCCTCAAAGGAGACCAAATTGAAACCAACCAAACCACCTACCTCCATTGTAGCATCCACCTCTAGGTTCACCTCCAAAGCCTGCTGCTGAACATCGATCGGCTCAGGGTCTACAGTAGGCGTTTGTACCAGAGGCTGGTGATCAGAGGGAGTATTGTTTTCCGGTAATTCAGGAGCAGCACCAAGGTCAGGCATAGATTGGTTGAGGTCCGGGCACACTGGTTGGGAAGAGAAGTGTTCTGTGTTTTTGTTTCTTTGGCCGACATAAGACTCCTCAGCAGAATCTGGGCTTCGGAGGGCTCTGCCCCTTTTTCTACACAATGTACCTTTCGTTGTAGAGTTCACCAAATCCGGCCCAATAGACTTAGGCCCATCCGGTGTGGAAAAACACTGGTCCAAATTGTTCTTATTATCTAGTACCCGGTGGGACCCAGTCATAAAAGTTTCAGCCGCCACATCATTAGATGCAATTAATGCATCATGTTGGTTCCCATGCAATGTATCATGTTGGATCCCATGCAAGACTACAATGGGATCAACAGACGTTTCATCTACCCCATCTTCTTCGAGCGGTTCGTCTCCCATGTCCGACTGTTCACCTTCATCGTCATCCGAATCTCCGCCGACGTTTGCCTCCCCCGTGACCTCCGTATCTCTAATTTCGCCTTCTTCCAAATCATCCACGGGGGTGGACGCACCAGAAGGCTCAAATTCCGGGATCCATGTAACGTTTTCTTCAACAACCCATACCTTATGCTCCTTATTCCTCCACTGGACCACTATCTCCTCATCAATCCTGGCTCGTTGGTCGGAGAGTACGTGTGAATAACCAGTCGCATTATCCATACCCAACCAGGAGAACTCCGAAGGCCAAACGACCTCCCCAAACAGCTTTCCAACCTTGTCATAGTTTTCACTTTCACGAATACCCACTGGGAGGCCCACGATCTTTAAAACCGCAATTCGCTCGAAAGGTAGGTCCTGTCCCAGCCAGGGCACGGCTGAGGACAAGCTCTCCTTCCAGATGGTTGCCTTTGTAGAAATAAAATCGTCCATTTCCGACCTGTCCCTGAACGTAATCAAAACGGAGAGACCACCAATGTATGATAACGCTGCTTCGGGAAAACCTGCGTTATACACCATCCTCTTAATGCCATGTAACTTGCCAAGGTCCTTGGCCACGCCAACAACCGCTCTACCACTGCAATGTCTGGGATACAGCGCCCCAACATCGTCAATATGAAGTGTCTTCCTTGGCCCGGACTTGAGTTGGTTCTTGTTCTGTAAAGTCTCCGCGTATGAAACTTCCGGGTTCCTCTCCTTGAAGAGAGGATCATCTGGTGAGACTTCTTTGCCCTTTGTTGCTTTCATCCCTCCGATGTTGGTATTGTCATGCTCGTAGTTAATCCTTTTGTGGAACCTGTCAAACTTAGCTAAGGAGACCACTATCTTCCTCCCCATGATCAGTATTTCGTTAAGCACCGGTAGTAAAACCACCTGGTTCCGAATCTTTTCACACCTGACAAAGCCAAAGACTTGACCCGTTGCATTCCGTTTTCTTGGTACCCAAGCATCAGTCACGTTTACGTAAGACTGGAAAGCTGACCATAACTGAGATCCGGTGAGCCTGTCCGATATGTTGGTGATGAAGAAGGTTGTTCTCTTTGTCGGATCGTCGCCGTGTTTATCCCTTCGTTGAGTCGCCGTCCTTTCGCCTCCTCCCCTCATGTTGGTTGTAGTTTAAATTTTGGGGAAATGATACACTGTATCCTTAATGTGGCCACATAATACTTCGAGTAACTACGACACTTTGATTAAACCCTAAAATTTTGCCATATTTTTCATTTAACTAGTGTTGTTTCCGCACGCTTCGCTACGGAAGCTCCTGCTGCGTTGCGGGTTTGGTGAACATTAAAGATACCATTAAGTGACTGTTATTATCGCGTGGGCTTCACAAAATACTAGCGGCACATTAAGTTTTAACATTAGAACGGTTGGGCTGCCTCTTTTTTCAATAAGTTTTACTAAGCCTAATTACAAATAGCTGGTCCGTTTTCTTTTTCTTCTTTTCTGGCCCAGTATATATTGACTTTATATGGAGCCACCACTAAACGTAACAATCGATAATCTTTTTATGTATTGATAGAGCTGCCAACTTATTATTATTTTTGTACCATATTTTAGGCTCAACTAGTTTTACTCCCCGCGCTTTGCGGCGGGAATACAGTTATCGGTGTGGCTTGTTGAATAAAACATAAAAAAAAAGTAAGGTGTGGAACTAAATGAGGTATGGTAATTTATACATTGACAAAATTACACTTTGTGTCCTTAATGTATCACTGAAATAATGAAACGTGTGCTTTAAAATTTTTTTTTGCATTTTATGTCCAAAATTTGCTTTTTTCTTGCATTTTATGTCCTTTATGACTAACTGTGTTAGTTTTCTCAGTTAACCTCAAAAGCATCAGGGGTATTTTTGTCCATTCACCACATTAAGGACACAAAGTGTTATTTTTTCCTTTTTTTTTATTATACTTTAGTTTATTTGTGGGACCCACTCACCACCACTTCATCTTCAACCTCCACCACTTCATCTTCAACCTCCACCCACCACCTCTTTTATAAAACAAACAAAAAAAAACCCGGCAACATCAAGTCACACGTGGTAACATTAACGATTGCCTCAAAAAGCATTGAATCACTACTCTCTTTAATATATGTATTTATTTCATCAACAAACGCATACAATAAAAACATCACAAACAGACATTTACCAAATCATACACCAAAACCATCTTCAAGTGCACATCCCATTGCTCATCTCTTTTCTGCAAGAAACCAATCAAGTTCACAACATTAGGCATCTCTTTTCTCCTCCTCCGCCTCTGGCAGGTCCTCCGGCGGCCGACCCCGACACCCCCACCCCCACCCTCACCTAACCTCACTCCATTGTTATTATTATTATAGAGAGAGAAACACAGATCGAGAGAGAGAACAGAGGAGAGAGAGAACAGAGGAGAGAGAGAGAGACGAGAGGAAGAGAGAGAAGCAGATGAGAGAGAGAGAGGGCTCGGAGGAGGAAAGAAGGAAGAAGACGACGGTGACAGCGACGGGGTCATGGTTCGAATCAGGGTCAGATCTGAGCACAGAGGTAAAACCCCATCTCACCTTCTACTTTTCGAGTACAGATCTAAAGGTTGAAGGATTAATTGTTTGGTGATGGTTATCGGATGAGGATTCCACGTAGGGTTTGGTTCGGTGGTTCACGACAGAGGGTCAGTGGTGGTTGGTGATGGTAGTGGGGTCACGGTGGTGACTGGTGATGGTTAGGGTGGTGGCAGGTGAGAGAGAAAAGAGGTGGGTGGGTGGGTGGCGGCAGGTGGTGATGATGGTGGTGGAAGGAGTATGTGGTGTTGATATATGTTCTTGATTTGGATGAAGTGGTGGAGGTTGAAGATGAAGTGGTGTGGAGGTTGAAGATGAAGTGGTGGTGAGTGGGTCCCACAAATAAACTAAATTATAATAAAAAAGGAAAAAATAACACTTTGTGTCCTTAATGTGGTGAATGGACAAAAATACCCCTGATGCTTTTGAGGTTAACTGAGAAAACTAACCCAGTTAGTCATAAAGGACATAAAATGCAAGAAAAAAGCAAATTTTGGACATAAAATGCAAAAAAAAAAAATTAAAGGACACGTTTCATTATTTCAGTGATACATTAAGGACACAAAGTGTAATTTTGTCTTATACATTTATTAGTTATTAAAGGAAAACAATATGTGGCGGTTAGATGCGGTACCAGGTGCAGCGCTCTTGGAATTACTTAGCAAAGGGACTAAGTAGTAAGTACAAAGTATCCCGTAGATTCATTGACTCGTCATATGTCATATTAAAACCTGAAATGAAAGCAGCACGATAAGCATGAATGTTAAATATTTGATGTTGTTGTGCATAAATAATTAGATTTCAAACATCATTTTATCTTGAAATTAGCTTAAATGACACTTAAAAAATAAATCTGTCTTAGTCAAGTCAAAGGGAGAAAAGAAGAGTGGCAATTCAGTAATTAAGAGTAAAATGAAGGGTAAATTCGTTACTATTCATAAGCCATTTCAAGTTTTAATTATATATAAAATACATGTACCCGATTTCTAATCAAGAATACTCAGATCTGATTATACCCATACCCGAATTGGATTATACCTTATACCCGATACCGTTTTTAATACCTGATAAAATACCCGAATTTTTAAAGTATATTTTTATGCTTACTTTATAAATTTAATATTTAAAATTTCAAAAGTTGCATATTATAAAGCAAATAATTTGTACTTTGGTAAAGTAATGTTATTGTATGTTAGTTTAATTATTTTTACTAATTACAAAAAAAAAATATTTTTTTAAACGAACCTACTATTATGTAAAATAATAATAAAAAAACTTACTTTTTAAAACCGAGTATTAATATTGGTGTCTGATACCCAATTATACTCGACCCCGATTACACCCTACTTGTGTACAATACCCAATTATACTCGAACCAGATCACACCCTACCCGGGTACATATGGTATGATTTTTCTGCTGAATACTCGTACTCGAACCCTACTTGGTTTCTCTAAACACCCAATTTTTCTATACCCATTCATACCCGACCAGGTTCCATACCCGGATTCGAGCATTAAAAAAACCCGATATATGCACCTCCACCTTAACCAACTAAATGGGCTTAAGCCTTATGAGCTTCTATCTTATAATTAACAAATAGTATGGTCAATGGGTTATGGACTTATAGACTTATATTTTTTTCATTTTGGACTAATAATAAAATTTTGAAAGTGTTTTGGGTATAAAAAAAATAAAGGGTAACTTTAATTTCAGGGGTAACATAATAAAAAAAAAATGTAATTTTTTTGCACTACGTCGGTAAATTTAAGGGGTAGCGGATGTTACCCCTGTGTACTCACTATGTCCGCCCGTGCCAATACACAACTGCACGCTGCGCTGCACATTAAAACTTTGCTCTAAAAAAACAAATTTGTCAAGCTAAGTTCATTTATCCATGACGAGGCACCCACATTAAAACTTTGCTCTAAAAACTACACCGCGTGAAAATTATCACCAATGAACAAATCGTATGGTGAATTTTCTAGACGATAGTAATAGAGCTCTTCATGAATCTATAATCAATAGTACCACAATCCTATGGTTATCATTCAAGCAAGTCTTGCGATCGAAAATACACCTCAAATATCCTTCCCCCATAAAGTTTTGGAGTGTGGAAGGAAAGAAGAAAAGTCAAATCGAGGAGCAATGCACATCTACAAAAGACTATTCAAAGTGCAGTAACAAGTTTGCATAAAAGAGAAGCCATAATAAATAAGAAAGTGGTGATCAACTCGGTGTAAAATTAGTACAAATTGTTCAAGGCCACCCTGGCGAAGTCACTAAGTGATACATATTGAACATTTATGTCTTCTAATTAATAAGTTAAAGAGAAACACAATTGTAAAGACCTATGAAGAACTAATGTGATGTTTTTGAAGAGTCTTCTGAGTGAGTAAATGATATTATCAATGACTTAACGCAATGCACGACTTAGAAGAAACGTCCTTGCCTCATCCTTTCGGTATACTTCATGTGCATCAATATGATATCTTTGAACATTCAACTTCTTAGAAGAAAGTTGCGGTGGCTTGTATCCGTGAGTAATCCTTAGACAATGTACACTCCGTTGATAACCTTCCAGGGACATACAAACAGTGTAATAACAAACCCTCACACCTCTACTTAGACCATGTGTAGTGAGGTGTTAATGGGGCCTTAAATCCCATTTTAGCGCCCTTTAAGGCCCTCCACACCGCTCCCTCTGGGCCTTAAAATCCCAAAAAACACTCTCAGGAGTTAAACTTTTAACGCTCAATTTTGGAAAGTTTTCTTAGAATACGTGTCAGCCAATCAAATGAAGGGAGTGGGGCGCTTACTTTGTTCCCACTACGTATAGCCTTAGCAAGATAGTTTGTTATTTATAGTATTGAATTTTTTTTATTTGTAACATGTTACTTCCATTTGTAGGAAACAATAACGGAAATAACCGTCAGTAGTATGTTGGTTTGCTTTGTCGGTGATCCCTCATGAAGCATCCGTCTGTGACACCTCCGTGATATTGGCCATGTTAATTGCTAGCAAGCTTCTTCGACAATGTGTCGATGATAACATTGGTTGGTGATGCATTGGTAACGTCATCCAGTTACCCATCGGTAAATTCTATATACACATCATGTTTTTCAACAGTTCCCAGTTTTACTAAGGGACTTCTAACAGTGTTTTACATCACTAGCAACTTTTAATTTTGTAGTGTTCACGAACAACTCAACTCGTTTACATCCGGAATTTTTCTTATCTTGTTTTTTTCTTTCTCAAATGATAAATCAGGGATACCAACTTCTTGTAAATTATAATTGTTTAATTTCGGTTTGTTTTGTTAGATTTTGTATAATTTTGTGACTTTAATGTTTATTCTTCTTTTCTTTATAAATGTTCAATAAATAGAAAAAAAAATGGATGGATTTGTGTTTCATGTGAGTGATATTAACAGTTTTCATAGTATAGCACTTAACCACTTAAAATTGTCAACACTTAATTAGACAAGATCGATCTAGTTAACCGAACCTAGCTCCTGAGAAATCTGTAAATCAAGTTGACAAACATCCAAAAACCGAAATGTAGTGACATAACCGATGCTCCCTTTGGGAGTCGATGTCGAGGGTTCGAATCTTATCGAAGACAGATTAAGTGTAATTTAAACCGTTAAAAAGAGAGATAATGGGTTGTGAAAAAAAAAGTCGAATTTAGGATAACTTTTTAAACCATTTTGATATATTTTATATATAGTACTCAAAAGCTTTCTGGCCTTTAAAATAAAGCATTAAACATGCTTGAAACAAAAGTTAAGGTTTTTGCAATGAAGGTTACATGATTCACAAACACTAAACATAACTAGAACAACTTTCATTATAATAAAGCATGGATACACGTACATAATTAGTAAATACATGTTACAACACATCATAGATTCTTACATAAGTACATAACACCACAATTATTGATACCAAAAGTAACAAGAGAAAAGTACAATATATGTGATGATCAAGTCATCTAGATAGGACTTTTACAACACATGGTGTTACTTGCTAGATCTCATAATTAGTGGTGTTTATGTGGTGGTGAGTGGTGGACAACGGGAGGTGGAGGGGTGTGAACCACCGGTGGAGAAGGGTGGTGAACGACCGGAGGTGGTGGTGTGTGGTGGGCTGGAGGCGGCGGAGTGTGGTGGTGGCTTGATGGTGGTGTTGGTTTAGTCATCTTTCTTTTATGGAATCTAAATCTTGTGGTTGTGATAGGTTGGAGAATTGTTTGAATTTATAAGGGTTGTCCTCAATCATTGAGTTAATTTCAACGTTCAATGGGTTAGGTAGCACATCTACCAATCAAAGAAATTAAAGCACCAATAAATGTTCTTTTTAACGGTTAACAAACTGATGTGCTAGCTATTCGGGCACCCAACATTGTGAAAGCGCCCATATGCTCCTAGGTGAAGACATGTCTCAGGTGCCCGCCCTAGAATGCGTTGGGTAGCTAACACCCATCAAGCCACCAGTTCCGGGGAAAACCCGACCCTTTACCCACCCGAGGGAACGACGATAAAGAGCCGATAAAACCCGATGGATCAAGAATCAAACTCCTGACCAAGTGGCCAAGAGTCTTCTATCATTTTCCCAAACCACTGAGCTATAAGCTCGTGGTAATAATAAGTGTTTCTTTTATATATTTGTTTGGTTTATTTTAAGAAAAAGCAATAAAATTTTAACCTTTTATTGCTTTGTTATTGTATGCAATAAAAAACGTTTTAGTAAATTTGTGAACTAGTGGAGTTGCTCGTTAGCTACTTGAGATCAGCTTGTTAAAAATCCAGACACAACCATTTTAGCATCCTTACCTCGCAGTCCTGTGAAATATTTAGTTCCATTAAGAATTGAAGCAGATCTGATCTTGATCAACATTGCTAACGGCTTATGCAATCTTAAACATCCCATCGTTGGAACTAAATGTCGTGTAAACTCTTTCAGAAATCTCATTAAACGCCTTGTATGCAACAAAACAAATGAATAGTGATTATAAACATATAATTGTTCACTCAAATCAAAATCAAGAACCCGAACTCTACTAAAACTACTATTCTATTTGACTCGCATTTCAAAACTTGTGAACCATATAGATTCCAATAACTATCCACCTTTTTATAGTCTAACGGCCTTTCCAATGACCACCAGAACCACAACCAAACCCATGGCTGCTAGAACCACCACCAAACCCACGACTTCTAGAGCCACCACGGACACTAGAAGTCGATTTAGATTTCAACAAATCTATAACATCGAGTACACCATTTCTAAAATGACCAGCAGTTGACATCAGTACTCGGTCCTCAGGTTCATGTGAGACTGATGCCCTTTTGCTACCATTCCTGCACTTCCCTCCAACTTGTCCATGTAAGATATTCTAGTAATTAAACAATGTTGGCAGATTCAGTTACACTAAATAAAGGTTCTAACTAATAAAAAACAAATGAGAGTGTTATAAGAGAAACTTTACCTCTTGTAACATCTTTTGATCCCTTTCTTTCTGTTTTTTCATTATTACTCGCGCTACACTTAAAGGCAGAAAAGGCAGTTTCTGCTTCTTAGAAGGCTATGACATCAAAATATACAAAAAATTATTTTATTGCTTAGTTTCCTTTCCATTTTTATAAAAAGAATACTCTTGTTAAGACAGGGATGTAAACGAAAAAAGCCAAGCTTGAGCATAGCTCGTTTCGAGCTCTATATCCAACACTCGAGCTCGGATCGGCTCTGGGCTCAGCTCGTTTATTATATATTAATTAAATAATTTGAAAATACATATAACCATCTATTATGTAATATATATTTTATTATATTAAATAAAATTATTATATTTAGTCAAATAAGAGACTATTAAAGGTTGAGAATTCTAGGAGTAGCTCGATATACGAAGCTCAGACTCGTTTATAAACGAGCATATTTTAAGCTCAAGTTCATTAAAGCTCGGTTTGATTCGAGCTTTTAGTGAGCCGATCTAGGATAGCTCACGGATGGTTCGGCTCATTAGATTGTTGTCTATATAAATCTCACCTTTCCACCATGAGAAACTACTTTCTTGTTTTCCAGAGCCTTTTTCTCTTTCCATGTCACATGAGAGGGGCCTAAATGCATACCTGCAAATTAAATCATAAACAGTAATTAGTAAACATCATCATCATCATACTCAGTTAATCCCACCTATAGCAAAGCTAAGGTAGGGTCTGAGGAGGGTTAGATGTAGACAACCTTACCTCTACCCCTAAGAATAGAGAGGCTGCTTCCAGTGAGACCCCCGACACAGTACACTTAGCAATTGGGACAAACCCGATCGGTGCATGTACCCCTTTGTCTTTTGACTATCAACGCCACCACATGATGCATGATTAACCGTCCATCGTTTTTAACGTTATTTTCACGAAATTAGTAAAATAACGTTAAAACTAGTACAACTTTACTTTTGCCCCCCGAGGGCTACACATATATACATTAGTAAACATAAATTTAACTAAAGATACATGCTTTTTTTATCAAATCAACCAAAGATTGACACAATAAGATGAAACTAGCATTACCCATATACTCAATGTCTTTCAATACTGATTTCAGTTCCATCCTGGTTGATTTCATATCAATGTATGATGAACTTTCTTCCTTTTTCTTTCCCTGCTTTCTCTTATCCATTTTCAATCTGACTGACAATTAGAGATGATCAACAGACTGGAATGTGTTTGTCTACAAACGTTAAAGGTCATTAACAAATGCAAATTACTGATCAAGTCTAACATCAATAGTAGTTATGTAAATCGTGGTCCTGTTTGTGTAATAACGGACTACAAAGGTCATTATAAATGAAGCACTCACTCGATTTCATTATGTGAGGATAATCAGCATGTTTTCGTTCCCTTGGCCTTCGACACGTTCGGGTCCTTGGCACCGGAGGCGGTGCGGTTTTTGGCTCGGGTTCAACGAGTAGTGCATAGCAACTTTTCCACCCCCAAGGGCGGGGTTTTGTTTTTAGCAGATTGGGATTTTCTATTCAAAAAAGGGTGGCGGCACAGCTTGTTGCCCGCCTACCTACCATCCTTATGTAATTTGCCTTTTCTTGTCAATGGAAATTAAATGTAATACTCATCGGAATTTATATTTATATTTATATGTAATTTGACTTCAAAAAAAAAAAAGAAAGAAAGAAAGACGAGACTATGTTAGATCATGTGTAGTCGAGCGTTTTGAGAGGCGTTTTAGCCCCATAGCGCCGGGGAACACCGCCCCCCCGAGCGCTATGGGGGCGTTTTGGGCTTTTGCGTTTTGTACATAACGAGCGTTATGCACTGACAATGATTATATTATTATTATTGTTGTTGTTGTGTCTGTGTGTGTGTGTGTCGCCGGAGAAGAAGAAGGGTGTCACCGGAGAAGATGGTGTCGCCGGAGAAAGTTGGTAACTTGATGGATCTGGGAAGTGGGTTGGTGTTTCTTGATTTTATTAAAGAGTTTAGGTGTGGTGTCTGTGTGTTTGGAAGAAGATTTTGTTTAAGTGTTTCTTGATTTTGGAGAGAGAGAGAGATGATGAAGGAAGAAGATTAGGGGATCTGTGGTGTTGTGTGTTTGGAAGGTAGAAGAAGAAGAAGAAGAATAATAATAATAATAATAATAATAATAATAATAATAATAATAATAATAATAATAATAATAATAATAAAAAAAAACAATGATTACCCAATCATTTATAAAGCCCCATAACGCCCCTTCCCACTACACCCTCTTTTTCCATAACGCCCCATAACCCCCTTTCTATTACTTTATAATATTTTAATCCTCATAACGCCCTATAACCCCCTCCACTACACATGCCCTTAGTGGTACTTGCTATGAAGATTTATCGTGTTCATATGAAATGGCATTTTGAAACCAAGGGTGTGGCACTCACACAGTCATACTAACCATACTACCAAAAACGGTGTCTATACATCTCCCACACATAAATATAGTATAATACGGTTAACGTACCGTAATTGGAGACGGCGTGATGCCACAACGACCTAAAGTAGGGAGAACTCGGGTAACAAACAACAAAGTCTAGAAAACACAGAATAGCCTAGCTACTTATCTTATACAGAAATCTAAGGTTAAATCCAATGTCGAAACTCTTTATGATATGCAGAAAATGCAAAACTGAGGTCAATAAACCTTATTGCATACCGTGTCTCAAAACCTGAGTCTAATTAATTAGAACAGTCAAGTACAATAATATCATATAGGACCTTTAGATCAAATTCATACTCATCTAATCCCGCTATTAGCAAGCTAAGGTAGCTGACGATGTTAAGATGTAGACAACTTTACCACTACCCATGGCAATAAAGAGGTTTGCTTCCAGTGAGACCCTCGGCTCGAAAAAAAACCTTTTGAAGTCATAATGACAGAGGTTCAAAAATGTATCAGTAGCCTAACGCCAAAAAATGAAATAAAACAAAAGATAAAGCTGATTAAGCAAATAGTAGCATTAATTACGTTTCGTTGGTTAACCACTGAACAGGGACCGAAGATTAATATGATACATTTAGAATATATAATTCCTTCAAAGTTTCAAATCCAAATAAAAACCCAATTGTATTCGAATGTTATATGTATGTCACATATAAGAAGATTCTAAAAAAGAAGAAATTTTATCTGTACCTTACGTAAATGGGATGGTGGTATGTTGGCGGCTTCGTGATCAGGCAGAGTTCATGGGTATAAACGCAGAGATGAGCGGGTCAGTGGTACCGGGTTACTGGGTCAGTTCGGGACTTCGGGTTAGCAGGTCACAGGGCAGTTGGTTTCTTAGGTTAGCGGCTCAGAGAGACTACGGTTTGACATGGGTTCAAACACACCGTCTCTTCTTAAAATTATGATGTCGTAAGAAGGATATGAGACCTAGTTCGGTTGAACTTATTTTAGAGGCATTGGAACCGCCTTGTTAAACTCTCTAATCTTAGATTTTAGAATTTCGCTCTTAGATTTTAGCTTGTGGATTTTAAAATTTTTGTTTCAGATCAATGTGTCTTTTTATTTATCATTGTGTTTTTTCCTTTTCGTCATTGTGTCATTTTGCTATTTATTATGTCTTGTTTCCTCGGCATTGTGTTATATTGCTCAGTGTTGTATATTTTGCTCGCCATTGTCTTATATATTGTGATCCATTGTGTCTTTATACACTTCTTAGACTTAGAAAGTTGCGTAGGATAACTCAACACATTAGCGTTTATGCATTTTTGGGCCTACCTTTACGGCTTTACCCATTGAGTTCAATCAATGCCTAAACAATTCCGAATCCAATATTTTTATTTAGTTCATGGTTCATAAGAAAACTTACAAACACTTTTTCAACTTGTTGGTTACTGTTACAACCCAAACAGGAGAACTCATCCCAAAAGACTAGTCTTATGGGAGAGAGAGCCCACTTGGGTTATCAACCTCACATTGGTTGCCCATAGAACCGATGTGGGACAAGTCCCATACCTTGCAATGATTCCAGTCCATAACGACCCTCCTTAGGGCCAACGTCCTCGTTGGTCACGGCTGGCTCTCTCCAGGCCACCACTCTGAGTTTGGCTCTGAGACCATTGTTACAACCCAAACAGGAGAACTCATCCCAAAAGACTAGTCTGATGAGAGAGAGAGCCCACTTGGGTTATAAACCCCACATTGGTTGCCCATACAATCGATGTGGGACAAGTCCCATACCTTGTAATGATTCCAGTCCATAACAGTTACTTGTCCTAGATTTTGTGAAATCCCAAATAACAAGGGTGAAGGTATCATATGGAGCGATGTAAGTGTTACTGGATGGCTCCATGGCATCACTAATAGAATAACATTAACATTGTAAGCCAACTTTGTAACACTATAGATAAATCCAACATCAGTCACAGATTGGGTATATTTTATCACTCATAATGAATGTATTACCTCAATTACCATCAATGCATTTTGGGTGTACTGGTTGTGAAGGGGACAAGACCTCCATGGTATAATAACAACCAACTAAACAAATATGGTATGATAATAAAAGTATTTTGGCTTCTTTTTTTAATTCTATCATAGTATTAAAGTCCACCCGTTAAAGTTTGTGATATCCACACTGCACTTTTTGTCACTGTACCTTGAAAACAACTAAATTACACCGCCATCGCCATACACGCTTCACATCTTTGTCTACGAATTGTACCAACTTTCTGATCCTACACAAATTTTGTCAACACGATCCTTAGGGTCGCAACACCATAGTAGACGTTGGGAAATTTTGTGTTAACAAACATTCTGATCTTAGTTTTATGTTACATGGATTCGTAAAGCAATTGATTTCTTTAAGTTTACCATTTAGTATTACTTTATTTCTTAAAAGTTAACCTACTCTTAGACAAGCTTATACCTACACCTTGCAGGATATGAACGCTACATCTCATGAATAGGGAGCAGACACCAAAGCACCACACCATGTCCCCCTTTAATATTATTAGTAGTAAAGAATGTTGGTGACTTTAACGTCATCTAGCTGTTTAATGTAATGGGGTTTGCAATGAGAGGTCATAGTCAAAGATCAAATAAGTTGGAAAGTGTGGAGTGCACACTTGTTGGAGGATGCTATGGTTTTACACCTGCAGACTAACGGGGGTCCGGGGAAGCACCCCTGTTAGCGAGGACCTAGGGGCGGCAACCCCCTGGCTGGGGTTAACGAAAGTGCTTTGGATATTGATTCAGAATTGGATGATTCAGTGGGAAAGGTGTAAACTTTTGTAATACTAACTAATCACTATCAAACACAACACAAGAACAATACACAATCATAACAAAGAAGATAGCGACAAAACAGGTGACAAAATCTTATTAACCCAACCCAAAAGGTTTACCCCCTGTTACCCAAGAGTTCTACAAATATAGAACTCAAACGATCAATACAGAGTCTGTGGGATCAACTGATGATATATCAGTTGATACCAACTATGAATACAAAGAAAATAAACCAAAGACTTACAGACGATAACAGACGAATACAAGATGAATACAAAACCCTAATCGAATACAGAGATGACCTAAAACAAGACGAAAAGAGAAAAATGTGAGACTGTGTGTTGAAGAGAGAGAGACAATCGTTTATATATGAGACTCTAGAAAGATCTGATCTCGGACACTTAAATCCATCTCATCCGTCCATACAAAACAACCTGCATAATCTCAATCGTACGATTATTATTCTCGAAACAATACATAACAAACTGTGAACTGAGTTGTGAACCGGGTCAGCTGATCAGACTAACTGATCATAACATATCTGGGCTAATATTGGTATTAGGCTAAGATAATAAGTCCAGTAAATAACCAACATCACAAGCCCAATATATCAGAACTATTTGACCTAGTGAATTGACCCACCCCTTTCTTTCTTGACCCTTGAAAACCTTGAGGGTACCCAACTAATTCATAGCACCTATCTACAGTGTGCCCCAGCCTGTTACAGTGGGTACACTTTAGATTAGGGTTGGGTCCCCTATTATCTCTTTTTTGAAACTGGTTTGAACTAGTTGCAAAAGACACATTTGTTCCTTTTGACCCACTAGATGTCCCTCTATGTGACTCTTCTCTAGATATTATAGAAAAAAGCAGTTTTCACAGAAGGTAATGGATCCCTAGTTAACAAACTAGTTCTAACAGGTTGATAAATGTCATCAAGCCCCATAAGAAACAGCATTAACTTAATTAATGCATTGAAATCATTAAACTCTTTAGAGGCTTGACAACTACAGGCAGGTAATTGCACAATAGAGTCAAATTGTTTCCACATTGTGTTAAGTTTGTGATAATATTCAGAAACAGTGCTACCATTTTGAGCTAAGGAATTAATTTTTTGATGTAGATTAAAAACAATTGAACCATCTACTTTATCATAGGTTTCTTTTAGATCAATCCAAACATCCCTAGCAAGTTGAGAAAAAACTTGACCAAGGTACAACTCCTTACTCACAGAATTTAACAACCAAGACATAACCACAGAATTACATTATCCCACTGTTTTCCTAACACATCATCATCAATAGACCTAACACAACTTCCATCAATGAAACCATATTTATTTTTAGCTTCTAATGCAATTTTCATAGATTTAGACCAGACAGAATAATTTTCTGTACCCTTCAATTTAATACTGATTATGGACAGACTACTTGTGTCACTAGGGTGGAGATATAGAGGATCACTAACATCCAATTTACTGATTAGGGTTCCTGGTGGAGGTCCATCACCTCCTCCAGCAGGAGAATTAACTACATCACCCATATTTCAAACAGGCAAACAAACAGAGCACAGAAGACAAATAAGACAAAGACAATACACACAAGAAAGAAAAGAAAAAACACCTAAGAAGAGCAAAGCTGAGTCAGTGTACAGATGGTGGGTTCATCACTCAAGGTGCCCACCCAGTTCTTAACTCAGGAGCTCTTTTATTAGCTAATTATATATATATATATATATATATATATATATATATACAAGTATCCAGTAATCAATCAAGACAAGAAAACAAATAGACAATCAACAAGAAAACAGTCAAGACAATACAGATAACAACTAAGACAATACGGACAATTAAACTACACACAGAGAGTAAGGAACAATCTCACCGAGGGGGTGACCCAAGTTAGGGTTTCTCCTATCCCACAGCCTATACCTTCACTTAGGGTATAGAGAAGTGGGAGCAATTGGAGCTATTTTATAAAACTCCAATATCCTCCAGAAGATCCTCAGCAAGCAAGCAGCTCCCAAGATCGAACAAACCCTAGAACTAGACAGACAAAGACTCACCAGAGATAATAGATCAGATCTATTAATCAGATAGGATCTATTATCAATAATATCAAGAACCAACACCTATAAAAGAGATGAGATCCTTGATATCAGATCTGATAAAAAGATGTTTACCAGATCTATACTACAAAGTTAGATCTACAACAGATTTAACCCTAAAAAAGACAGAGCACAACGGAAAAAATGAGAAAATCACAAAATATCAGGAGCCTATGGCTCTGATACCATGTAAACTTTTGTAATACTAACTAATCACTATCAAACACAACACAAGAACAATACACAATCATAACAAAGAAGATAGCGACAAAACAGGTGACAAAATCTTATTAACCCAACCCAAAAGGTTTACCCCCCTGTTACCCAAGAGTTCTACAAATATAGAACTCAAACGATCAAACGATCAATACAGAGTCTGTGGGATCAACTGATGATATATCAGTTGATACCAACTATGAATACAAAGAAAATAAACCAAAGACTTACAGACGATAACAGACGAATACAAGATGAATACAAAACCCTAATCGAATACAGAGATGACCTAAAACAAGACGAAAAGAGAAAAATGTGAGACTGTGTGTTGAAGAAAGAGAGACAATCGTTTATATATGAGACTCCAGAAAGATCTGATCTCGAACACTTAAATCCATCTCATCCGTCCATACAAAACAACCTGCATAATCTCAATCGTACGATTATTATTCTCGAAACAATACATAACAAACTGTGAACTGAGTTGTGAACCGGGTCAGCTGATCAGACCAACTGATCATAGCATATCTGGGGTAATATTGGTATTGGGCTAAGATAATAAGTCCAGTAAATAACCAACATCACAAGCCCAATATATCATAACATATGAATTATATATTCTTATACTTACTCTTTTAACAAAAGGATAACTTTAAATGGTATTAGCAAAATCAAAATCGCTTTGGATAAGCATGTGGAAAACCAAAGTTAACTACCATTAGACAGTTGTAACCGCATGGCTGTTTCTTCTGGATTTTATAGTTGTATTTGGTCACTCTATAGGAAAAACGAATACATACAGATCACACACACAAACACACATTCTTGATTTTCTGCTAGAATTATTTAGTTTTGAATTTTTATGAGTAGAAGCCAAATAATTCAATTTGAAAGTGTTCTACACGATTTCAGAGATATCCAAGTATTCACAATTTGAAAAGCAAACAAAACTCCAACAAAGAAGCCATTAAACTAAACTACTACAATCGGAAGCCTTTATATATGTAATAAGTTTATATCTAAATGCACTTCGCAGTATCAAATGTACATGGTGGAATCTATGGAAGATTTCATGACCAAATAAATACAATTGTTTATGCTGGGGGTGAAATAAAGACAAAGACCTTACAATAAAAAAAGGAAAAGTTCCATGACAAAAGATAACGTTATCTTTAAATTTTGCTACACATCATGTTATTATGTACTATAAAGTTAATGGAAATACAAGTGTAATCCGTAGGACAAACTTTTCATAGAATTATTATTTGATTTTTGTCTTTAGTATGATAAATAGTTGGAACAAATCAACAAATAATCAAATTAACATTGAGTGACAAATTTTTTTTTTTTTTTTTAAACGTCAAAATGTCTTAGAGTCAATACATGAAACACAAATTAAACTCATCTCAAACTCAAATTTACCTAAATCAAGTTTTTCCTTGATTTTGCTGAGGATTGTACCTGCATTACATCACAAATTCTTATCTCGATCTGAAACTAACTCGATCACAAATTGGATCATAAATAACAAAGTTGTTTTTAGAAATACAGTACTGGTTGTGCGCACTGTCATACGAAGATTGATGAATACTAGACGGACATAATTCATACTTTATTCTCATAATTTGTTCCTAGCTTGAAGTGAAAACGTAGGCTATAAAATATCTAAGAACCTTTTTTTTTTTTTTTTTTTTTTGTATCTGTAGAAATTTATGTGGTCTTGTTTAGTAACAATAATGGAACGAACAAAATAATTTAAGGCACTATCCACATTTGTTTGTTTACC
>JAUTDX010006322.1:0-23404 GCA_030844895.1 Ambrosia x helenae
GTGGGCTTAGGGCATATTTAGTGGTTTAGTATTTATACTTTTGTTTCAACTTAAAAAAAAGGCTCTGAATGGAATGGTTAAGAGCTGAACCGTTCAGACTTAGTGCATAGCTGAACCATTCAGCACATAATCATTCAGAGCCTCTTAACCATTGACACATCTTAATGATTTAACACATAATTTTATGCATGGTAAACAACCAACTAAAAAATGGCGAAGGTTGACTAAAAAAATTGTCTTACGTTTCGATGTAAACTTTTTTAATAAATGAGCCGGTCGAATATAACACGTTATTATTTTACGGATAAATCGAGTTGCGCCTGGAACGCGGGGCGGAATAAAAACTAGTTTATTTACATATTTATATTATTTCCTATTAAAGAAATTCTTATTTCTAAAAAAATATATATTAAATATAGTAATTTTAGTTGCAGTTTGCAAGTGTTTTATACTTTTACGCTGTGTTCCCGAGTTTACTAAACGGGAGAAAAGAAAAGAAAGGAAAGGAAAGATGTGTTCCCGAGTTTCATTAAAGGAAGGAAAAGAAAGGAAAACAAAATTTGGTGTGTTCCCGAGTTTCATTAAAGAAGGAAAAGAAAAAAAAAAGGAAATGGAAAGGAAAACTAGTTAAAATTCTTTAGTTTAGTTTCCTTCCGATTTGGAAGAAAACGGAAGGAAAGAACATTTATCCTTTCTTTTCCTTCCCTTCCCTTCCTTCAATTCCTTTCTTTCTTTTCCCTTTTTAAGTTAACTCGGGAACACAGCGTTATATACAGAACAGAAGCAGTCAGCGCGCCATCAACATTCACACACACAAACACATACACACAAAGTGATTAATATTAATTAATTAATTAATATGGGAAGTAGAAGCAAAGTAGAAGAAGATGAAGAAGATGCAGTAAACCATCTGAAACTTTATTGTTAACCACCACCATCGACAGTAGGCCTCGTGCTGCAGCCACAGCTGTGCTTGTGTTCAGCACCTTGGTGGCTGTCTGTGCTTCTTTCGTTTACGGTTCTGCTGTAAGTTTCTTTATAAGTTCATTCAGTTCCCTAATTGATTTTCTTAGGATGATGTATTTTTGATCATAGTTGTCACCTAGGAAACGCGGATAATCATTTTTTAGTGTTTGGATTGCGTTTTGGAAACGCAGATAATAAGTTTTTTAGGCTACCAAAACGTAATAATCTATAAGCAGCTCCACCCTTGCTTTTCAAAACGCATAATCTATTTTGAATAATCAATCCCAATTCCCAAACACCCCCTAAATAAAACCCAGAGCATGGAAAGAACAAGAAATGGATAAAACGTATATGTGATAACAAGGATATTGTTTTCTGGAGTTCCAGACTTGGTTTTAAAAAGCATCCTTGTGGCGTGAGGCGCTCTTAGGTGCAAGGTTTGCGTTTTTGACTGCTTGAGGCAGTGGGCTTGGCTTACACAAGGCGTGATTAAAAACGGCTTGATGCACGCCTCTTGTAAATGGACGGATTTTGTGCATCAGGAGGTTGTAGATAAAGCTTTTTAGGTTGTACAGGGGTTATTTTATATAATAAATCACATTTAAAGGATATTTATGTCTATATTTTTTTGTATGTGATCACAGAAACATATAAAAATATATAAAAAAACTATAAATTCGTTGCGCCTCGCATGTATGATTCGTGCGCCTTCCCTTATTGTCTGGTGCCTCGGCTCCGGGCATTGGCGGATTTTGAACAAAAAAGTTGTGTGTGTGTGGGGGGGGGGGGTCAATACATATAAATTTTTGGTAAAATTTACACTACGGGGCGAAAAATCCTGTGCGCCTAGCACTTTTTATAACCAAGGCTCCGAATGTTACCCTTTTGTGTTTATCTTTCAGTATTACCCTCCTTCACAACACTTTGTTGTATTCAATTCTTGTGATATTGCTTAGACTTTGTTTCAATTGATCACATTGGTACATAAAATTAACATTTTTTTGAACTTGTTAAGAGCATTAACCTTTTACAATCAATATAGCTCTAAGCAGTCAATATCGGTGGGATATCGGTGGGATATCAGTGGAATATCGGTTATCAGACCCTCACCGATATTCAGTGTCAAATATCGGTGGAAAATATCGGTACCGATATTATCGGTGATTTTGCCGATATCCCACCGATATTTTGATTCTCATATATCGGTTATAGTGCCGCATTTCCAGGTTTTGCTTTTTTATAGGCCAAATTACAATAAAAGCCAATAATAATCATTTTTTTTTGGAATAAGCCCATAAATATTAAGAGCCCAACTACCCAAAAACACTTCCAAAACCCTAAACTGGACATATTTGTCTATCCTTCGTCTTCTACCATTCGCCTGTGACTGACATCAAATTTGTAAGTATTATATATCATTATGTTTTAGGTTATATATAGATAACATTTCAAATATTGACACTTTGGAGTCTTGACTTTTGATCTTACTATTAGTAATTTAGTATTATATACGACTATGTTTAGGTTTTATATTATGTTAATATATAAATATTAAAATTCTACATGATATTAAAATTACCGATATCCCGCCGATATCCCACCGCGATAACCTATATATCAAATATCGGCCCTTGACCGATATTCGATTTCCCACCGCATTAACTGCTTAGATATAGCTGCACATAATAGGTTTACATCCTCATGTATGTTGAGCTGTTGGTACACAGGTTGGCTTTTCATCTCCTGCTCAAACTGGAATGATGGATGACCTTGGCCTGTCCGTGGAAGAGGTATGTCATTTTTGTGCACAATTTATTGCTATACACTCGTATACTTCTGCAAATACATAGGAAAGTACTGTGATCCAAGTTCAAAATTGTTATGCAAATAATGAACAATGATAGCAAAGAAGTTGATTAATATTAACTATATGTCTAATACATTTGTGGCATTTAATTTCATGTGTTCTGTCAGGTTAATCTCCATCGTATGTCAAGTACTCAAGTATTTCTTGAGTACCCTTTTCAAACAAACGTCGCAAAAACTTCTAGCATCCTTTTGCATTTGATCGATAAATCAAGACAGAACCAACATAAGCTGTGTTGAAATTATGAGTCAGCTGATAAATAAATCCTTTCTTTTTGTTTTCACCTTTACTTGCAGTACTCGGTTTTTGGTTCAATATTGACGATTGGAGCAATGGTAGGTGCTGTTATGAGTGGGAAAATAGCTGATCAACTTGGACGAAGATGGGTAATTCTTCTGCTGTGTATTGCTGTTGCTTCTACTCGCTCCATTTCTCTTGATCTTCAGTTGTCTTACTGTTTGATTTGATCTCATATGCAGACCATGGGACTGTCTCAGATGTTCTGTTTGTTAGGGTGGTTGGCAATTTTATATTCACAGGCAGTTTTTCTCACTATCAACATCAGTTTGTCTTGCATGTTATTTCAGCAGAATTTTGACTTTTTCCATAAAACTTTTAACTGTTGATAACAGGTTTCCTGGTTACTTGATACTGGAAGACTATTTATAGGATATGGAATCGGGTTACGTCCTATGTGGTAGTTGCAGTATATTCTCCATTAATTCTATGACACTAATTCCCTATTATTTTTTGACATGTGTTACGTCTCATATTTGTAAAAAAACTATTAGGTACCAGTTTATATAGCAGAAATAACACCTAAAAACCTCCGTGGAGCATTTACTAATGTTAATCAGGTATATAGCAGTCTGTTATAAGTTCTGTTTATTTCTGACCAGTACCTGATTGATAAGAAACTTTTACAGCTTATGATAGCTGTTGGCATATCTGTAATGTGGCTTGTTGGGATTATTATTCCCTGGCGCACGCTAGCTCTTATTGGTAAGTTTCTGTTAAATCTCAATGGTTTCTCCTAGAGGTGGAAATTTTGACCCGTTAACTTATGAAAGGGTTGGTTTAGGTTGGATTGTGTTTATCTTAACCGGTGAAATAATTAAGTAGCTGAAAGGGGAATGGGTCAAATGGATTAACAGTCAGCAAATTCTATTTTACCACCTTCTAAAATAGTTTTATCAGTGATATAAATTTTATTGTAATGATATTTTATGTGGGCCCACCCAACCATGCCCGGCCCTGTTACCCAACTTTCCCATCTTACCATCTGTGTACTTTCTTTTTCTAAATCTTGAAGACATCTTAACTAGAACAATAGTTAATATGTCCTTTCAGGAACCATTCCATGCCTGCTACAGGTTCTAGGCCTCTTCTTCTTTCCCGAGTCTCCTAGATGGCTGGTGAGTTGGTCGAAAAATCATTACCGTTTCTTGTAGTTCATAACTTATTTTCCTTTTTTCTTCTAATGCAATGCACGGTGCACTGTTGAACATGGCTTTACTATGGCATTTCAAAATTCATTTGCTATCCATTTAATTTTCTTCAAAAGGATATATAGAAGTTGTTTCGAAATAGGCAAAGTAGTTATGGAGATTAATATGGCATATGGAGTACAAAAGTTTATACAAGTGCCTATGTATGCTATGTTGAACTGAGGATGCACCCAAAACATTTTAACCTTCAAATACAACAACCATACCTAGTAAATCCGACCCTTACCTCTAGTCCTGGAGATAGAGAGACTGCTTCCAGAGAGACTCCGACTACATGGCAAACAATAATACTAAAAATTTAGAATATAGGACGATACCAATGACCGTAAAAGGTGGAAGAGTAAAGTAGAAACATATATACAACATATGCATATAAATACATGTAGGTAATAACCTAAAGTATAGGAAATCTAAGCCCCTCAAACAATGTTAAAACACAACCATACCCTTCCTTAAATGCCCTTAACCTTAATCCTACGTCCTCATGAACTCCTATCATGGACCATGTCCTCGGAGAGGTGCAACTCTATCAAATCCTGTTTAATCCGCTCATCCCATTATCCCAAGAATTTTGTAATTTGATGAGTTCAAGAATGCTGTGTAGCTTGAGCTTGTGAGCTTCACATTTTGACACCACTTTAGTCCCTAAACTAGTTTCAGGCGTATGCCATATTAAATTGAGCATGCACCTAAAAACATTCTGATCTTCAAATCATCTCTTCAGTTGTAGATATTCACAGCAGACTGACTAATCAACTATGATTAAACATGTGACATACTGTTATATACTTACATTGTGGCATTAATAAGATAATATCATTCGTTATGCTGACCAATTAAACTATATAGTTACAAGAAAGTTGATATTTATATAATTCAAGTGTATAATATAAGTAAGTACCATTATTAACCATCTATAAACATTTGGGCTACTGTTTGGCATTATAAAAGAAAGTTAAGACCAAATGTTTTCCAATTGAAACGAAAACTAGTTTTCTTTCAGGCAAAAAATGGTCGGTGGAAAGACTCTGAGTCTGCTCTACAGAAACTTAGAGGAAAGAATGCTGCAATCTTTGAAGAAGCTGCTGAAATTAGAGTAACTTCTTTACCTTCTTCATTTGACTTGAATTTCACTTTCATTTACAGTTTAGTTCTTTTATTGGGGTAAATCATTGCATTTGGTTGAACTTGGAAAAGATAAGTGTCACTGGAAATTGACTTTATAGATAACGCCTTTCTTTTTCTGTGTTTTTTTTATTACCTATGGTATTCTTGTTGGAAATGGGAACTCATTTTGTGGTACAGGATTATACAGAAACACTTCATCAGTTGTCAGAAAGTGGAGTCTTTGATCTGTTTCAACCAGAATACACTAGATCTCTTATTGTGAGTCTTCCCTTATTATATCCTGCACCGTCTCATATTATCACGGATTTAAATTATGTAAGTGATAGTTTTGTTTTAGGTTGGAGTTGGACTTATGGTATTGCAGCAATTTGGAGGTGTCAATGCTATAGCATTTTATGCTAATTCTATCTTCATTTCTGCTGGTAAGAAGGATCCCACTTTTGGATTAAGGATTTAAGCTTTGATGGGACCAGTTATTATCTTTCCAATGAGTCTTAGTTATATAGTGTAAGAATAGATGTAGTTGTGATTGTTTTTCGTACTGATATGAGGATAGTGGGGATGCTACTACCAACAAATTGTAAGATGGAGAAAAATGATGAAAGAATGAAACTATAAGCCTTTGGCCCTTTGCAGATCATGATCATGACTTACTGATCGTCTTTATAGCTTTGAAGGATTGCATGACTTTGGGCTAAAAATATTTGTTGATGAAACTGATTTTTACAGGGTTTTCAAGTAGCATCGGATCAATAGCATTGGTTATTGTTCAGGTAATTCATTGCTTCAAAATAGTTGCTATCTTTATTTTTTGAAATTGTTTAATGATCATAGAATTGTTTATTGCAGATTCCATTTACAATATTAGGTGTACTTCTGATGGATGTTTCAGGTAGACGTCCTCTACTGATGGTATGGATGGAATTCTATAATCTTTTGAACTATTTGCTTGAGGTTTCGAATCAGAGAAGGAATAGAATGGTCCATTCCATTGGAATGAAGAACAAAACTGTTTTATTCCATTTTGTTAGGGAATGGAGCTAAATATTACAATGTAATTCACTTTTATTTATGTGTCTTTATAAAAAAAAATCTCAAAACCCTTATTAAATTACCCTTTTCTTTTCCAAAAATAACTAGAAAATATGTCCTTTTGTTACAGTCTTCTTTGAGGTTTTATCAAGCTTTTCTTTGTATTTAAGTTGTATTATTTGTACATAGGAGGTTCAAAACCGTTTTATAAATAAGGTATAAAATAGTGATAAAGTTATTCGTCGTATCTATTTCTACATAAAAAAGTTCACATTAAAACTCATTCCTTCCCTACAAGCTAGCCAAACATGACAATGGAATGGAATGGAATGTTCCATTCCATTACCTTGCTTATTCATTTCATTTCTGTATCATTCTATTCCAACTAACCAAAGTTGGTTTGCTTTGATTTTCTTTACATTATACAAGGAGTAAATTGTTCTCCTAACCCATAATATATTTGCTTTACCCCAAAGGTTTCTGCAGCTGGAACATGCTTAGGCTGTCTGTTCTTGGGGATATCATTTTTGCTACAGGTTTGTTTATTTATTTATATAAATTGAATTTCCACTTCTAACTTTTATTTTCTGCTACATCATATTAAATTATAATTTATTGATGCAGGACCTTCATGAATATAAGGGGTTAAGCCCCATTTTGGCACTTGTTGGGGTATTGGTATGGAATTTGACACTGATTAACTTTTCTTGTTGTGTCTGAGGAAAAATTATGGCTTCACAATCCAGTTTTCAATTTTTGGTCATGAAACTTGATCTATGGTCTATGGGTTGTACACAACAATTTCTCGACCTCTAGGGACCAAGGGTTTGTTTTCAGTAGGATAGGTTTTTCTATTCAAAAGGGGGGTTGGGTGCAGTTTGTTGTCTATTTGCCTTTTATCCTGCTGTAAATTTGCCTTTTTATTATGGAATATACTCCCTCCGTCCATTTTAAATGTCCATTTTTGCACTTTTTGTTGTCCCAAATTAAATGTCCATTTGTAAGCAATTTCCAGTTTTGCCCGTAAAGACAAATAATAACTTGAGGATATTATTGTCATTTTACAACATACAAAGATTTTTTAATATGTGTGTTTGTGGGCCCAATGACATCTAAAATGGAATGGAGGGAGTAATATCTTGTGTGTTGAAAAAAAATATAGATGACCAAAAAGCCAGAAATGACAAATCGGATGAGTCTGATCAGATCTGGACCAAAAAGTAGCTAGGCCTGGTCCACATATGGCCATGGTCCCCTTTTAGACCCGGTCCACAAATCTGATGGTCCTTTTGGGCCTAGTCTGGAGCCCAGCCCAAAAGGGCTAGTTTTCGCTTCTCTCTTTTTTTTTTCAAAGTCCCTAAGATGGTCCATGGTCTCCTTTAGTCCTTTTAGGCGTAAATGGTCTATTTTACATGGTACCGTTTCACATAATCTCATGGTCAAATTTATAATCTGTTATCAGTTCAACCGAAGTTCATTGTTAGCAGGTATTTAAAGGATCATTTTCACTGGGCATGGGAGGAATTCCATGGGTCATTATGTCTGAGGTATGTCTTTCATTTGAGCTTATGACATGTTCCATTTCATTGATCATCATATAATAATAATGTCTGGTGTTGTGGTTGATAAAAATTCAGATCTTTCCTATAAATATTAAGAGTTCTGCTGGCAGCCTGGTGACAGTAGTTAACTGGTTTGGTTCTTGGGTCGTTACATATTTTTTTAACTTCCTGATGAAGTGCAGCACCGAAGGTCCTTCCCTCTGTTACCGTGTTTGTTTTAACGTTTGTTATACGATTTTTATTTTCCAACTAAAGACGAGGTACATTTTTTGACTTGCATATGGATTGATGGGCAGTACTTGTTTTGCAGGAACCTTTTTCTTGTTTTCAGGCGTATGCTGCGCGACTATTTTGTTCGTTGCAAAATTGGTACCAGAGACTAAGGGCGGACACTAGAAGAAATACAAGCATCAATGAACCCATTAACGACATCGTCTCTCTGATATATAAGGTTTGCTATTAGTCGTTTGTGCATCCTATATTGGAAATTTGGAATAAGTTTATATGTACATCACAATACACATGTTCATATCCACATTGTAATGATATGCCTTTATATTCTATAAAATTTATGTTCAATAACACGCCAAAGCTTTGTTGGCACTGAAATCTTAAGACCATCAATAGTTAACAACCAAAATATCATTTTAAAGACCTTTTCTCACAGAATATAAATGTGTCCTTTAACATACTAAACATAAGAATTAAAGTTGGCAAAACTCAATGTCCTTTCATTAATCACAAAACCCTTTAAACAGGGGAAAATACAAGATAACCCTATAACCTAAATTAGGAAACATTATCACTAAATAATTACAAATATAATATCAATAAATCAAATCTATAATTATGTATATACTATGTCGGCTAAGACTCCCCCGCATTTTCGGTTGAAGGGCAAATGCTCAAGCTAGATCTAAAAGATTGAAACAATTGTCGAGGAAGACCCTGTGTGAAAATGTCAGCATACTAAAGTGAGGATGGAACATGAAGAACCTGTATATGACCAACACAAACCTTTTCCCGAACAAAGTGAATATCGATCTCAATATGCTTGGTTTGCTGATGTTGCACAGGATTATCAGAAAGATAAACCGCCGAAACATTATCACAATAGACAATTGTAGCCTAATGAAGCGGAAGATGTAACTCTAGAAGCAAGTTGCAAATCCAAGTAGCTTCGGCCACTGCACTGGCGACACCGTGATATTCAGCCTCGACACTGGATCTGGATATAGTGGGCTGACGCTTAGATAACCAAGAAATCAAATTATCCCCCAGAAAAACACAGTAGCCACTCATAGAACGTTGAGAATCAAGATAACAGCCCCAAACAACATCCGAATAAGCTATCAAGGAATGAATATTGGAGCGAACAATATGAACCCATAACCAATAGTACCCTGAAGATACCGTAGTATGCGCATTAGGAAAGCAAAATGTGGGTCATGAGGTTCATGCATGAACAAGCAAACCTGTTGAACTGCATAAGTAATATCAAGACGAGTGAATGTAAGATATTGTAGTGCACCAGCTAAACTGTGATACATAGTGGGATCGTGAAAGATAGGACCGTCTGTAGCACTAAGTTTTGAGTTTAAATCGACTGGAGTAGTGCATGGTTTGCAGGCCCTCATGGATGCTCATGCAATAATATCCATGGTATATTGAAACTGATCCAGAAATAGCCCATTGGCCGTCATCGTGAGAGTGCATGTATGATGTTCTGTAACAAGGTATCAGAAGAAGCAGTAATAAGCTGTCTCAGTGCCTCGAGTATAAATAAATAAAGAATTTTCACACACACTGCTTCGAAAACCGTGTGATAAAATGTAGCTCACAAACCATGTGTACCAAGTACGTGGAGCTTGCTTAAGACCATAAAGGGATTTCTTGTGCCTGCAAACAAAATTAGGAAACCGTCGATCGACGAATCCTGGAGGCTGATGCATGAACACTGTCTCATTTAAATGACCATGTAAAAAGGCGTTCTTGACATCCATTGATGGATAGGCCAAGAACGGGAGACGACAATATATAAGACAGTCCATATAGTAGTTGGTTTCACAACCGGGCTAAATGTATCCTCACAATCAATTCTCACTGTTTGAGACTTACCGTTAACAACCAATCGAGCCTTATACCTTTCCAAAGAACCACCTGCCTTATATTTGTGGTGAAAACGCCACATACACTGTATAACTGGGCGATCAACGGGACGTGGGACTAGCTCCCAAGTATCCTTCTCCTGTAAAGCACTAAATTCAGTTTGCATGGCACGTAACCAGATAGGGTTGACAAAGGCTTTAGAGTAGGAGGTCGGGACAGGAGAAATATTAGTGGAGAGTAAATCATGTTTGGCTTTGGAACGAGTTGTCATTGGGTGAGTATTAGATGGTGGATGGGTCGTGGCGGTGGGCCTATGAGGTGGCTGTGAGGAGGCTATCGTGGCAGGCTGTGTGTGGGTCAGGGCTGTAGAAACAGAGATGGGTTAGGGCTGGTTGTGACTAGCCGTGAGCTGGATGAATAAGATGTGGTAGTCGTAGCTGGAACATGCTAGGTTATGGTGGTTTTTGGACGTCTGGTGTAGTGGATAGGGGATGGAGAGGTGGAATGAAGAGGAGGTTTCTAGGAGGGTGGTGAGGTAAATGTTAAACCTGGAGGAGTAGAGTCGTCCAAGAAGGAATAGGATGCGGTAGAGGTGGGTATGGTGTAAGGAAAACCGGTCTCGTCAAAGGTGACATGGCGGGAAATTGAGACTTTCCCTGTGGAGGGGTCAAAGCACCGGTAACCCCGGAAATCCAGTGGGTACCTGAGGAAAATGCATCTGACGAACCTATTGTGTAGTTTGTGGGGTTGAGTGACGGAGGTGTTAGGGTAGCAGGTGCACCCAAACACACGTAGATGATCATATGTTGGGTGACGAAAGTAGAGAGCAAAGGTGGGGTGAAGAAATTGAGGCGTTTGGTGGCATAATGTTGTGAAGGTAAGTGGCGGTGTGAAGAGACTCGACCCAGAAGGTAGGGGGACTATGGCAGGAATGAGCAGGGAACGAATGATATCGTTTAGGAGACGTATCATGCGTTCCACGCGTCCGTTCTAGGAGGAGGTTGTGGGCAAGAAAAACGAAATAGGAGACCATGTTGTTGGGCAAAATTTTTGAAAGCATGGTTATCAAACTCACAACCCCCCCCCCCCCCAATCACATTGAAACGTTTTGATATTACGGTTGAATTGGGTGGCAATCATGCGATGAAATTTGGTGAAAGTAGGGAATGCCTCTGATTTGAATTTAAAGGGATAAACCCAAACGAAGTGGGAAAAGTTATCTATTAAAACCATATAGTATTTATACCCTGATTTGCTCGGTATAGGTGATGTCAACAAATCACAATGGATGATATCAAAAGGAGTAAACATAAAAGAATTAGATTAGATTCATAAAAAGGTAACCGTTTACTATTTGATAAATGACATGAATGACACAAAGTGGATATCTTATTACAAGAAAAACCATTATATCTACTATGTTGTAAAACAACGACCTATTAGCACCAACCTACAAACTATATAAGCATAACTATAAGGATGATGTGGATTGTAGAGAGAAATAGAGACTGTAGAATTCTTATTCATTGATGTGTAAAGATGAGATACAAATGCTACTATTATAAGGCATATACATTAAGAAAAAGTATTTGGTACAAAGTTCCTTATCGTACAAAGTGTAAGAAGCCACAACAGCTTGACACGTGGAAAATGGCGGTTACAACCTCAGAGTTCGTTGTTAATCATTAGAAGGGTATTATAGACTTTTACTACGTCTATTAATCAAGTTCTAATTTTGAAAGAAATATCAATTCCTGTTTTTTCGTGATACAGAATTCAAATTTTCGTAACTAATTACACGATATTCCTTCATTATTTTTTACCTAATTCAAACTCTAAGCACCGTGCACTATTTCGATCAAATTTTTTTCGAATTTGATATTCAATTAAAGAGTTGATCGTCATGTTCGGTAGGTTGCTCTGTTTTTTTATTTCATCTAATCATAACCTTATTATGATGTTTAATTGTGTATCAGACTTAAACAACGAACCGGAAACCATAATCAGAGAAGAAGATCCTGTGGTCGATATTCATAATCTAAACTTTCAAGGTTAATTTTCGTGTTTTCATATATATTTGAAGATAATAAAGTTCAGAGATGAACATAGGCTAATAGATAACTGTTTTATATTGAAGATATTATACAGGATAATTCACATAATGTTGATGAAAGGTTTGATTTCATGGCTGAACATAGAAGGATCCAATGTGATTGTTGTTTGTTAAATGTTACAGATGAATGCGTTTTAAATGATTTTATAACGTGCGTTTTAAGGGTTATACAAAGTGTGTTTTATGTATCTATTGAATGTTAGCATAAGCTGCGTTTTATAGTATCTGTTGATCCAAACCTGTAGAAAACACAACATGCATTTTACTATAATAATGTGCGTTTTAAACATTGAAATGCATGCGTTTTACCACATTTTCAAGTGTGTTTTAATAATACCAGATGCACATTGTTCCAATTAATGATAAAACATCAATACATGCTTTTTTACATTTGACAATACATAGATTTTTACATCAAAATGTATTTTACTATAATAATGTGCGTTTTAACACTGCAGGAATATTTCATCATACTTATGTTATCAAAGATAAACCTGCAAGTGAAATGATAAAGTTTACAAGAAGGAGAAATAGAGGTCATGTAGCTAAACAGAAGATAACTACCGAAGGACTATCAGTAGTTACCACAAGTCCTTCAGTAGTTACTGAAAAACAACATAAGACAACTACTGATGAACCATCAACAGCTACTAAAAAACAACAATCATCAGAACTTGTCAAACCCACTTCTCAACCCAGTCAAACACTTTCATATGCATGCGTTTTACCACATTTTCAAATGCGTTTTAATAATACTAGTTGCACATTATTCCAATTAATGGTAAAACATCAATACATGTTTTTTTACATCAAAATGCGTTTTACTATAATACCGTGCGTTTTAACATTGTAGGGAACATGAAGGTATCTGTTGATCCAAACTTGTAGAAAACATAACATGCGTTTTACTATAAGAATGTGCACTTTAACATTGCAATGCATGCGTTTTACCACATTTTCAAATGCGTTTTAATAATACCAGTTGCACCTTGTTCCAATTAATGATAAAACATCTGAAGGAGAAAGAGAGGTCAAGTTGCTGAACAGAAGACAACTACTGAAGGACTATCAGTAGTTACCACAAGTCCTTCAGTAGTTACTGAAAAACAACATAAGACAACTACTGATGAACCATCAGCAGCTACTCAAAAACAACAATCATCAGAACTTGTCAAACCCACTCTCAACCCGGTCAAACACTTTTATATGCATGCGTTTTACCACATTTTCAAATGCATTTTAATAATACCAGTTGCACATTATTCCAATTAATGGTAAAACATCAATACATGCCTTTTTACATATAAATGCGTTTTACTATAATAACGTGTGTTTTAATATTGCAGGAACATGAAGGTATCTGTTGATCCAAACCTGTAGAAAACATAACATGCGTTTTATTATAAAAACGTACATTTTAACATTGCAATGCATGCGTTTTACCCCATTTTCAAATGTGTTTTAATAATACCAGTTACACATTGTTCCAATTAATGATAAAACATCCGAAGGAGAAAGAGAGGTCAGGTTGCTGAACAGAAGACAACTACTAAAGGACTATCAATAGTTACACAAGTCCTTCAGTAGTTACTGAAAAACAACATAAGACAACTACTGATGAACCATCAGCAACTACTCAAAAACAACAATCATCCGAACTTGTCAAACCCACTTCACAACCCAGTCAAACACTTTCATATGCATGCGTTTTTACCACATTTTCAAATGCGTTTTAATAATACCAGTTGCACATTATTCCAATTAATGGTAAAACATCAATACATGCTTTTTTACATCAAAATGCGTTTTACTATAATAACGTGTGTTTTAACATTGCAAGAACATGAAGGTATCTGTTGATCCAAACCTGTAGAAAAGATAACATGCGTTTTACTATAAAAACGTGCATTTTAACATTGAAATGCATGCGTTTTACCACATTTTCAAATGTGTTTTAATAATACCAGTTGCACATTGTTCCAATTAATGATAAAACATCTGAAGGAGAAAGAGAGGTAAGGTTGCTGAACAGAAGACAACTACCGAAGGACTATCAGTAGTTACCACAAGTCCTTCCGTAGTTACTGAAAAACAATCAGCAGCTACTCAAAAACAAAAATCATCAGAACTTGTTAAACCCACTTCTCAACCCAGTCAAACACTTTCATCATACTTATGCATGCGTTCTACCACAAAAGCCTAGGGCACTAAAACAATACAAAAAACTAAACTATTCAAATTATGGTTAAGTTGACAAACTCTATTTAGTTCTCTTGATGTTATAGACCTTGTAGTTTAGTAAAAAAAAAATAAATAAAAAACTTGAGTTACATAAATAAAATCGCCTTCCAACCTGTTACTAAATTATTTTAACAGATTACTTTTAATAAACCCTCAATATTATTATTATGGTTGTCGTCTAGAAAAAAAAAACCATTTTGATGCTATCCAATTCAAAAGTGTTCATGAACCAAATTTTATGATAAAATAAAAAAATATAAAGTTATTAGATTTTGATAAATATTAAAGTCATTAAGAGGTTTTAACGTGCATGGATGAAGATACTTACAAGATTTGTGTTCAAAGACGTCACAACGCTTTGGGTATTTCTTCCAATGCAGTTTGATGTCAAAGAGCATGAGAAAGTGTTTTAAGATTTTCAGAGAAAAATCATAAGATTATCAACAAAAGATGAACAATAGTGAATAAGATATATGAACATATTCATATTTAAATATCATTTGGAGTGTTCCTTCCCTTGATCATTGTAGAATGGGGGAGACCACATTACTTACCATTCGTTGCTCATCCCCAACATTTTTACCAAACTCTTTAATATTAATATTGGTATTATCAACTTCCACATGCTTTTTGGTAGACCCATCCGTTCCTTCTTTACCAATGCTCACACACTGTTTCACCTTTTGCATAAATAGGCACTTTGCTTGGTGTGAGAGTGTTCTTAGGTAGAGTGTGGGAGAAAAAGCACAAATAGGTAAGTCACCAAATGGGTTGGCGAGATTGAAACAAGATTTTTGAAAGTATGATACTCGGTTGGCGACATTGATTAAAGATTTGAAAGTAATATGTTTGTTTGGCGACATTGATTCAATATCACTAAATGGGTTGGTGACATTCAATATTAATTTCAAAATCACTAACCGGATTGGCGACACTGAATTAGAAATATTGAATGTTGCTAAGTGGTTCGGCGACATTGAATTAGGGTTTAGGAAGGTTGCTAAGTGGTTTAGCGACATTGAATTATTATAACATCCTAATGATTCGTTGATAAACTCAAACATCAGCATTTATTTACATAAATATATGAACTATACGATTACAAAATAGTTATTACTATATACTTAAAATGATAACTAAATAATATATCCACTCGTTAATTTTGAGGGTCTGCAACCAATTAGACTGCCTTTAAGTTTTGTGAATGCACCTGATGAAAACGAAGTCCAATTTATAGCATGGGTTTTTGTTGTCTTCTTGTCACAATAATTGTACCAAGTCGCCAATTGGTTTCAAGACTTTCACAATAATTTTTCCAAGTCGCCAATTGGTTTTAAGACTTTCACAATAATTGTACTAAGTCGCCAATTGGTTTGAAGACTTTCACAATAATTGTACCAAGTCGCCAATTGGTTTCAAGACTTTCACAATAATTTTACTAAGTCGCCAATTGTTTCAAGACTTTCACAATAATTGTACTAAGTCGCCAATATTATAAAAGTATTTAAAAAATTTTCAAAATTCTACAATTTTTTAGCTATTTAAGGGTTAGACCCCAAGCCAAAATGGGCACAACTAACCATCACTCTTAAAAACAACATTTTTCTTAGAAAACTTGCTTCCCCCCAAAACCTTCCAACCACAACCGATGGCTTCATTCTGTCCATACCTGGTTAGATTATACTGCAATGGTCGTTTTTCATAACGTTAACGGGGCTGTTCAACATGATGATTCTCTGGCAACAACTAGCTTTATCATGCGAGCGGAGATGTCATTTGAACAACTAGTTGAAGCCGTATGCAGTCATATTAACATTAACAAAGAATCGGTTACTGTTCAACTACTGCTTGCTTTCACTTTCCAAGGGTCATCTCAAATATCCAAGATCTTCAACGACGATGGGGTTCGAATGATGGACTGTCTGGTCGTAGAGGCACGTGGCCATTTTGTTGCGGAGATCTACGTTGAATGGCAAGAAGCTCCTCCATTACAGCATATTAGTTTTACTAACTTGCTGCGTGACGTGGCCAACGTAAATTTTGATGCACCCTTCGAGTCTCAGCTTGATGCGGAATCAATCCAAGTTGCTGCCCGGTAACGACCAAAACAATGAGGTAGGTTCCCCTATGACGGACGAAGAAACCGTTGCGGTACCTCAATATGTTGCCGGTAACGAGCAGAACGATGGCTTCGACGAGTCCAGAAGCGGGGACTCTGACGACACGAAAGATAGTCAACCCGAAGCACCCGTATCAGATGACGGTTCCTCTGAAGACGAGGCCTCAGCCAGTCACCCCCCCCCTCCGTCACCGAAGAAACTGGCGGATTAGCTTTGCAGTTACTTCCACATCAACACAACGATCCCGAAGATGATGTGGAGGTAACTGATTACATGGTTCCGGATTACGAAGATGACGACTTTGTCTTATGGAACCCAAGTATGAAAGATATCCGTGTTGGTATGTATTTCAAATCCAAAGACGAGGTTGACGGTGCAGTTAGACAGTGGAACGTTCGATGTGGTCGAGAGATGTTCGTAATGGAAACAAAAAAAGATTATACAAGGTCGTATGTTACACCAGAAGACCAAAATTTGTAAATCCTTTCGGTGGTGCTCGAAAGTGTGAGTGGCGTTGCAACCGCAACCAAAAAGCCTGACGTGCACTATTGGCGAATTATTGTGTGGGGTGCCGAACACACATGCTATTCAACGGTGGTACGTAACAGCAACAAAAGTTTACGATCGAAGGTTATCGCTACACACATCGTCCCACAAATTCGTGCAGACATTAAGTTTAAGGTAAAACATATTCAAACGTATGTCAAGCAACATTTGAACGTTGATGTTACGTATTCTAAAGCGTGGCGAGCACAAAGAAAGGCAATAGAACTTATCTACAGTGACTGGGACAACAATTTTGAGGCGCTACCCACGTATACCACTCGGTTGTAGGATCGGAACCCAGCACGTTTGTTTCTTTCTATAACCATCCACAGGGAGAGCAGTATTACCCCACATTTAAATATGTGTTTTGGGCCTTCGGACCCTCTATCCGTGCTGCATGCCTGTCACCTAGGTTGACGGGACGCATCTAAGAGGACCGTACCGAGGTAAGTTGTTGATTGCTGTAACAAAAAAATGCCAACAACTACATCATGCCTGTGGCTTATGCTGTGGTTGACGAAGAGACCGTACATAGTTGGTGTTGGTTTTTTCTAAAATCTTGAAGAATATGTCTCCCTTCATAGCATGGGTCCATTGTGTGTTATATCCGATAGACACAACGGCATAATTAATGCAATGGAAAACCTTCCAGGCTGGATGGAACCCAACGCCTACCATCGTTATTGTCCTTCGTCACATTAGAAGCAATTTCAGTGGAGGTTCATGAATAAACAGCTACGGAAACTCTGTTGGAATATTGGTAGCACATCTCAGTCAAGAAAGTATCGATGGTTTGTTCGCGAAATGAGGGTGCAAGATCAACATACTTGGGACTATCTTAACAACATTGATAAGAGTAAGTGGACGGTCAAGTATGATAGAGAGCATCGTCGTTGAGGTAACCTAACGACCAACATTCCGAGTCCATGAACAATGCATTGCGTGAAGCCCGACTACTGCCAATCACAGCTCTGATTGACTATACCTTTCGCAGAGACCTCGAGCAGTATGTTAAGCACACTGAGATTTCTCACAGTTGCAACTCCCCTCTACCACCTCGCATTTGGAGCAAGTTTGAGTAACTATACTCAGTAGCAATGCAACATGAGGTGAGGTGCTTTGATCGGAATGATGCAAGGTTTAATGTTCTTTCAAGATTTGAGACAATTGACCGAGGCGGAAATGACTACACCGTTGAGTACAAAAGAGGGGTATGCACGTGTGGGAAATGGCAGATGTATAGATTTCCGTGTTCCCATGCAATTACCGTTTGCAATTGGATGGGTAAACACCCTCACAATATAACTGATTGGAGATACCACACAAACACATACATGGACCAGTACAACGGTCACTTCTACACGTTAGGACCAAAGTCTGAATGGCCCTCAGGCGAAATGGAGAATTAAGGGGGACCCGTTGATGATTACAACACATCGAGGAAGAGTGCGTTCGAGAAGAATATGCAATGAGATGGATGTGAACTATGAAGATCGCCCGAGGACTCGTACATGTAGCATCTGTGGAGAGGCGGGCCATAACAAGAAGTCGTGTAAGAATGCAGTTAGTCTTGGACTCAGACTCAGTGAATGATCCTACAGGGTTCTGTCAGCCGTATCAACAATGTCATCCTTCTATACAAGTTTAGTTTATCGTAATCGTATTTTTCTTATTTTTTTTACTATCTATGTAATGGTATCATCGATGTGTTCGTTTTATGCTTATGTTGTATTTTGGATTCGAAATGTCAATATAATTATTGTAGTATTACTTATCGATGTCTTTGTCTTTGTCTTTTGGATTCATAATGACGTAGAGACCGGCCTGGGAGACGGATACGGGGGGCCCAAAATGGCACCCTGGGCCACTTTCAACACTAAAACAAACATAAAATGACGTTCGGCAGCCTTTTTGTGACCTGCCGTACCGTGCCACGGGCGGTCGGTTGACGGCCGAATTTCCTACGGGCCAGTATATGACCCAAGGACAGCACGTCCGAGGCTCCGGTGGCCGTAGAGACCGGCACGGGAGACGGATACGGGGGGCCAGAAAGGGCACCCTGGGCCACTTTCAACACTAAAACAAACAACATAAATGACGTCCGGCCCTTTTTGTGACATGCCGTACCGGGCCACGGGCGGTCGGTTGACGGCCGAATTTCCGACAGGCCAGTTACATGACCCAAGGACGGCACGTCCGAGGCTCCGGTGGCCGTAGAGACCGCCCCGGGAGACGGATACGGGGGCAAAAGGGCACCCTGGGCCACTTTCAACACTAAAACAAACAACATAAATAGATTGTATTCCATTTCCATGAAATGTAGTTTTCTTTTCCTCCAAACTGCTTTTATTCCATTATGCAATACTATCATTCCAAGTTAAGTTTTCACAAGTTAGAGGGGGTACAAATACACGGTGATATTATATAGGATTATTACAGAAACCAGGACCACCACAACTAGGTAGATGACAATATCTACCACCCAGGCACTACATAGGAGTCGACCCACATTCCGATCTAGTTGTTCACTTTGAACAATTAAAGTGAACGAAGATTCCTGAGTGTTATAAGGGGTGGGGGTACACATAATAGATGTGACCCCCACTAACATGGATGTGAACGAAGCAGATGTACATAAAATAGCACTCCCATCATCATCATCATCATCATCATCATCATCATCATCATCATCATCATCATCATCCAGCAACCTTGCAAACTCATCATAGTCCACATCATCATATATGGGAGTATCTGGAAGTCTTGAAGGCCCTGCTTCGTCATTGTCAAGACATCTTGACGGCCCTGCTTCGTCATTATCAACACGTCTAGATGGCCCTGCTTCGTCATTATACGTCTCCGCTTCTTGCGCCCTGAAACCCTTTGAGGTCGGATTCTGTCAACTTGGAAACCGCCCGGGTGATTTTGAAGACGTGAAGGATAATTTAGACGATCTCCTTCGCGAATTGAAGACAACACTGCGCTGACAGTGTTTTTGAATGTCTCCAAATTGTGCAGGAGCGCGTGCCATATACCGAGCCGCTTGACTATGTATCTCAGTATACCCTTCCAGTTGCAATAATATTAAAAAAACAAATATTAAAATAGTATTTTGCATTATATACTAATTCATAATTATTAAACTGATATACGAACCAGTAGTGCGGTAATCGACCTATCATCTCGGGATCCGGTTTGTGGTACCGGATTATTCATCGGGTTGGTGACGTATCCAACCGTGTTTTCCAAATACCAAGTTATGTAATTTGGAGACACGGAAGGAACTATCGTCCCCCCCCCCCATCCACTCTATTGCTCTGCGATTATCCCAGGAAGATATATAACCGGCATGTTGATCTGTCTATTTTACGTGACTTCTCCCGGTACGCTTCATTGCATGCAATTTACGTGGACTTTAGGGGTAAGGGGAGGATCCAGAGGTCTCAATTGACGGAACCCGAACTGTCTAAGGACCCTCGCTGGTGTGTGGTATTCAACTACGTGCATCCACACAATGTAACACTCGCAGCACCATGAATCCTCCCCGTCTCTGCAATAATCCGACAAAGACTCAAACGCTTCTTCATATGGTCGCCAAATAAATTGGTGCACAAAAAAATATCATTAAGACATGGTACGAATTTAACCAGTAATATAATGTAAATTAACTGTTACCGACTCCTCATGAAGATTTTTTTAGCTGTGAACGAATTTGGCATAAGGAGTGGGACGCGACCTCCGTAAAGTCGTGTTTAACAGCCAACTATAAATATAATTATAAAATCAATCATTAGTTAAATTAACAGGTTTAATAAATATATGTAGGCATAACAGAATACTTACAGGACACCAAATGGTTTTCCAGCTGGCAAGTCGGGAACCCAGATTCTGGTCCAGCCCACAATTGTAACAAAAATGTAGACCTGCCATCGATTTTGTGGTCCTTAGTGCTGCTTTGCATAAGTTGCGAATTTGCGATACAACCATGCTAACACAGCACTCCCCCAACTCAATTTCCCACATTGCTTTAAGATCCAACAATTGTGGTAAAAATGACAACGACACAAAACCGTGGTTTGTGTCGGAAAAGAGACAACATGACAAAATAATTAATATCACACATCGTGCACGTCGTGTGATCTCGCCCTCAGTGGCGTTAGTTGGTAACAGAGCCTTTATTTTTTCTAAAATTATATTGGACACCACAGTGTTTTCACAGAAATTGTGAGGCTCAGTGACTACACCCAACATTTCTCTGCGACATACTCTACCCGTTCCACATCATCTTTCATGTTTAATTCGGCTCCGATGACCGCTGCACCATTAATCCGTAGACCCATTAGGACGTTAACGTCCTCTAACGTCACTGTGGCCTCACCAAATCTTAGGTGAAACGTGTTGGTCTCAGACGCCATCTTTCAACAAGGCAGCCATCAGCCCTGGTCAATTTGGCGGTATGCACACTCAAGAACTCCAGTAAAACCAGCGATCCGCACCAAATGTTTGAATGCGTGGATCTAACAGATGGATGCCAATTTCCCGCCAAAATGGTTGTCCCCCCGTCTACAATCAAATGCCTTACACTGTTCGCCATTTCCTTCAAACAACATCGCAGAACGATGTTGTGGTTGATCCCAAATAAGTGCATTATTGCGAGGACCGGGGTTTAGATATGCTATATTAAGAGGGTTTGTGAAATAA
The DNA here is from genome assembly GCA_030844895.1 of Ambrosia x helenae. Lineage (NCBI taxonomy): Eukaryota > Viridiplantae > Streptophyta > Magnoliopsida > Asterales > Asteraceae > Ambrosia > Ambrosia x helenae. The sequence continues at coordinate 21,894 of JAUTDX010006322.1, forward strand.
TATATCAACTTCAATTAGTTTTTGTGTGTTGTGTGTGAGTGATTAGACTGCCTTTAAGTTTTGTGAATGCACCTGATGAAAACGAAGTCCAATTTTATAGCATGGTTTTTGTTGTCTTCTTGTCACAATAATTGTACCAATCACCAATTGGTTTCAAGACTTTCAACATAATTTTACTAAGTCGCCAATTGGTTTCAAGACTTTCACAATAATTGTACTAAGTCGCCAATTGGTTTCAAGCCTTTCACAATAATTGTACCAAGTCGCCAATTGGTTTCAAGACTTTCACAATAATTGTACCAAGTCGCCAATTGGTTTCAAGACTTTCATGAATGTCGCCAATTGATTTTTTTTGTTTTCTTTGTTTTGCTTTAGTTTTTTGTTATTTTCAAGTATTATCAAATCACTTTTTTTTAAATAGTCGACTGAGTGAACTACCTACCTACATTCACAACACCGTAATACAACATATTTAAAAACATATATTTCCATTAACGGAAATTGAACAATACAACATATTATCAATACTGATTATACATAAAAAAAATTAAGTGGCCCTCTGGTGCGTTGTGGTCTCCCTGGTGCGTTCTGACTGCCAGGATCAGAAACATTTAATTTCAAGCTCAGGTCAAGGCGGGGCGGTGGTGTAACATTGACATACCCTTCACGGTGGTCTTGTTGACTTTGATTAGGTGCATAATACTGATAATTAGTGTGATTATCAGCATAAAAGACAACAATTGTCCTCGGTGGGTAAACGTTCTTCTTGTTGTGGGTTACCCGAATATTCACATTTGTTCATTAACCCCCGGTTTGGTTTGAGGTTCCACCAAGGCGGACATCAAGTCATTAACTGCCGCCGGAATTAAGTCATCAAGCCCAACCACTTTTCGTCATAGAAACCTGCACACACCCCCAGCGCCAGACGGTCCAGCCCCACTGGTGAATGCACCATACCCACCGCCTGACGTATAATGTCCACTGCTGAACGGCCAAAATCAAACGCAGACGTAGCAGGTCCACTAGCAAACGCACCAAACCCGGCTGCAAACGAACTACCCCCACCATTAAACGCCGCACCCCACCACCCCCCAATGCCATACGCACCATCCCCACCCTCAAACGCACCAAACCCGCCTACACACACAAACCACAGCACCCCACTACCATACCCACCACCCCCCCAATGCCAAACTCACCACCTCCACTGCCAGACGCACCAACCACAATGCCACCCCCACCGGCGGACGTTCCATTCCCACCGCCAGACCTACCCCCAGTGTCACCCCTACCCAGTCCGCCAAACGTACCCCCTCCATCATTAACAACTTATCATCAGAAGCAGGTCGACGACGCCGTCCCCCTTCTTGCCCTTTTGAGCTCTTGGCGCCATTTGGAGGTTGACCTGTGGTTTGGTGTCAAATGCGTCTGATACTGTGAATATTCTTCTTGCGCATTCTGACATTTGCATAGTGTGGTGGGCAACACTTTGAATGAACTGGAGATTGCTG